>CM072518.1:62337228-62459728 GCA_036898135.1 Oncomelania hupensis
GGACGCCAAACAATGAAAGTATACCCCTGAAAGCTGGACTCCTCAATCCCTCTACAAGGAACGCCAGCGCAGCTCTCGTGTCGCCCACAAAACAGATACATTGTTATTTACACCCTCCCCCGATCCAAAGCAGCACCTTTGGGGAAATCTGCCTAAAAGTGAGCATCTGACTCTGCCTGGTGAGGACGCTAACCGCGTTTCGTTCGGAAGGTCATCGTTGTCCTAGTTCAGATGTGACTATGTGTGACCCTTTATTATTATCTGTTACCAACCTTTGCAAAAATAAAAAAAAGAAGGAGGGTAGGGGGGGGGGGGGGAGGAGGAGGGACGAATTTGGGTGAGAGAGATGGCGGGTGGTTTGTTATGCAGGTAGAGAGAGAAGATGGGGGTGGGTAGAAGGGGATGTTTAGAAGAAGGGAAAAAAGGAGGAGAGAGGGGGTGGGCGGGAAACACGAACAAGGGTTATACACAGAAGAGACGGGCCTCTCCCACAACTGCCATTGCTAACTTTTGGAAGCAGAAGAAGAAAAGTCTAAAAAGCAATACTGTACGCTGAAGCGCGCGACAAGGTGGAGTTTTACGTCTAGTTTCGGCAATATCAATAACAGAGCTGGGGGAGCACACAACAAAAAGGTCAAGCGGAAAACAATACCCTCCCTGCACAGATTTAATCTCGTGGCCTACCATATCTGAGACAAGCGGCCCCCTGACAAATGAAGACTATATCGTAGTTACTGTCGTTGGCGACCGTTTCCGGTCACCCAAGCATAGGAGCGGTGAAAAAAAACAACCCACGGCACGACAGAGATGGTGACCAACCTCCCATTCATACTTTTGGCGAAATATCCATCCAAGTTTAGAAAAGAAATCGACAGAGATGATGACCAAGTTCCAGCCAGTGCAATCCTATCTCATTCGCCCTTTGGGCGAAATGTCCACCCAAAACATAGTAAAGAAAACGACAAGAGGCGATGGGTCAACGTCGAACCAGCGCAATCTTATATATATCTCATCTTTTTTTTTCGTGAAATATGCAATGAGCTCTTTGTCCTATTGATACACGCTTGGGACCAAGCCAAAACGTCTGGCCTCGCCCAGGGCCCCGTTTCGATCTCTGTACAGGACTCTCACTGCTTGGCTTCTTGCACGTTCTGCGATAGGGAGTGGGTTTCATACTACTGGCAAGGGAGACATACTGAAGCTGCCTACAGCGACTTGAACCTTTCGTCGTGGAATATCAAACGCTTAAAATAAAAATTATAATATTAAGAACAAAATTTATTTTTCCTTTATCGTTACAGAAATGTAGGCTTCTTGTACTTACAAATGAGTTTTGAAATAATAATAATCATTACATTACATTATTGCTTTAGGTCCAGCGGACTCTTCCGAGCCAAATCAGGACTAGCATAGCCGAATCAGGACCACCAAATCAAGACCACAACTTCGCTCAAAGAGGACTCACCCCTGATCCGCATAAAAGATCTGCCGAGAAACAACCCTAGTGGCAACACTGAAGGCACTCCACCAGCCGGTCACTTTACAATAAAGACATTCCACGCAGGGGACGCTGAGGCTATACTCTAATTTATCGAACCACCGTTTACAAAAACAAAATAGAATATAAACATCATTATAAAATATCAACAAAACACACACATATAAAATGCCTACATTGCTAAATAATAACATCATAGGAAGCCCCAGTGACCACCTGGCAGAAAGCATCCAATATTTCCAAGATGATCCAACAGACCTCACACACATGTTTTGTCCCGGAAGAATTTTGAAGAAAAAAGGTAGGTGACTGGTCTCGCGAAGAAGAAGATAGTATAGTAGATTGATAGAACAGGATAGGAATGAGAAAGAACAAAGGAGAAAGACAGCGACAGTGGGAATTTAAAGCACTAAATTTTCAGAAAGCGGGGATACAATTTATACTGAAACCCCGGCACTCCAGGGGGACATCATAATAATCATAAAAACAACAACAATAATAATAATAATAATAATAATAATAATAATAATAATAATAATAATAATAATATACGCGCTTTTCCCCAAATCACCAATCAGACTCAAAGCGCGGCGATCTGTACCAATACACACGCTCACATGTATCATCCACTCTCATGCACAACAAACATGTGGTATAAAGAAAGGCAAGGAAATCACTATTAGAAGACGGAAATGAAATCTAATTTTTATTTGTGAAAATCTTTACATTTACTGCATCCAATACCATTATTGAAGGGAGGGAGGAAACCGGAGTACCCAGAGAAAACCCTCATTGACTTCAATAGTCTTTACCTAAATCGCCCTTTGCGGGAATCGAACCCGCGACCTTTGGCATAGGAAACCGGCGACAGATACACTGCGCCACTCCTATAATTGTTCATATGCAATATACCAATGCATAAATCATAATACAATATACCAATGTATAAATCATAATACAATATACCAATGCATAAATCATAATACAATATTCCAATGTATAAACCATAGACAATATACCAATGTATAAATCATAGACAATATGCCAATGTATAATCATGTTCATTCACATTTACATAGCCCGCTGATAGGAGAAAAACATTTGGAGAAAGCGAAACGTACCTTCAAAGAAAGACAGAAAAAACAAACAAACAAACAAAAAAAAGAAGCACTGGATCAATGATTTTCTGAAAGAATGAATCGGCGAGAGATTAAAAAAAAAAAAAAGAAGTTCAGAGATTAGACGAGAAGAAACGATAATATAAAAGAGAAGAAAATGAAAAAAATAAAGTAAGTAGGAAAGAAAGAAAAAAGAATGAATGAAAGAATGAATCGACGAGAGAAAAGAACAGAAGAGATTAGAAGATGGGAGAAGGTCATATAAAGGAGAAGAGAAAATAATAATAATAATAATAATAACGGATTTTTATATGGCGGGTACTCCAGCCTATGACCAGACTCACCACGCTTTACATAGTCATTACATATAAATGCATGCACACGATAAAACATCGCTTTTGCTACACTACACCAAAAGACGGAACAGTAAAGGTACAAACTATTTACAACTATGTATACAGAAGAAAGATGAAAGAAAGAAAAAAAGAAAGAAGGAAAGAAAGAAAGAAGGAAAGAAAGAAAGCAGGCAAACAGAAAAAAAGGAAAGGAAAGAAAGAAAAGAAGGCGATGTAGAAAGGATGGAAGAAAGAAAGAATCGGAGATAATATAAAAGAGAAGAGAAGAAAGAAAAAAAAGAAAGAAAGAAAGAAAGAAAGAAAGAAAGAAAGAAACAAAGAAAGAAAGAAAAGAAAGAAAGAAAGCAGGCAAAAAGAAAAAAAAAGAAACAAAGAACGCAGACAATCGTAAATAGAACGGAAGAAAGCAAGCATCGATGAAAGGAATAAACAATGAAAGAAAGAATGAATGAATGAAAATACTAGTGCGATAAAGAGTTCAAGCCCTGTGGTCTCAATAGCGTTGTCTACACAACCTGGCCAAACAGAAGATCAATACGCACCACACATCCCTAGGCATCGCTCTATGCTGGGAGTATTCTTTTCTTCCGCAGCCCAAAATTACCCATACCACTCCTCTTCATATAAATACTTCTAGACGCTTCGGTGTCGTGTGACTATAATCTACAGTTACAGCGGATACTGAAAAGAGCCCACTTTCAACAATATTCAGCGTGACATATGCTGTAAACAATTCAAAATGAATGTTGCCCATCTGAAGAAAATACACTGGGAGTTTGTTTTTTTTTTCTTTGTTTGTTTTTTTGCTGCCCAAATTTATTCAGATACCACTCCCGTTCGACAAACTCTATTATGATCATATTATCTAGTGTAAAAGTTTGAAATGGAAATAAAAAAAAAACTTTCTCAGACAAACTTTAATATATCTACACACACACCCACACCCACACCCAGGGTCGGGCCGGGAACCTACACCGTCGTCACCGTCGTACCGGATAGCACTGCACTGCACTCTTAACAAAACAAAAAAAAAGACGGAAGGAAATCATTCACCGCTTACAGCGCAACTATAAAACTATCCCGCAGTACGTTAATAACCAATAGGAGTCGCATGTCAACTCTCTCCCACTTCCTTCTGTCTTACTTATACTCGCATACATACAGATTTATCGGGAAATACCAAACATAAAAGTCCGTCTCTGACCGTCTGTGTTTGAAAAAAGCCAAAGCAGGTAAGCCTTACAGCTAGGCCCACCCAGAAAACAGTTGTGAAAGAACGACAAGCATTAAGGTGTCGATAATAAAACTAACTAGAGAAAGACAGGGTTTTTTTAATTTCTTTTTTAAAAAGCGAAAATTGGAAGGTTTTGATTACCTTTTGGCGAACACGGGTTTGCCCTAAAACTCGCAGAGTTGTTATATTCAAACAATGATACAGTGGACTTTCCTTGTTATTACATTACACAATGATACAGTGGACTTTCCTTGTTATTACATTACACAATGATACAGTGGACTTTCCTTGTACATTACACAATGATACAGTGGACTTTCCTTGTTATTACATTACACAATGATACAGTGGACTTTCCTTGTTATTACATTACACAATGATACAATGGACTTTCCTTGTTATTACATTACACAATGATACAGTGAACTTTCCTTGTTATTACATTACACAATGATACAGTGGACTTTCCTTGTTATTACATTACACAATGATACAGTGGACTGTCCTTGTTATTACATTACACAATGATACAGTGGACTTTCCTTGTTATTACATTACACAATGATACAGTGGACTTTCCTTGTTATTACATTACACAATGATACAGTGGACTGTCCTTGCTCAAACCAACCGCCGAAGTCTGAATTGTTAATTTCTGTTCTGACAAGTAATGGTTTCCCTTGTTTTAATGGTACACCAATACCACAGCCGTGACTATTTATGAACAAACACGCTGTTTCAATGGTGCGTCTTTTGGAGTTTGAGGTAAGGTACGGTCTATTGCTTCAACCTAAAACGAAAAGCCTTACCTAGCAACTTTTTTTAAAAATGGGTTTTGGCTCTTACCGGCTTTTGGTAGAGGTTATTTTTAGCTCAAGAGGGGTGGCTATTGTTTGCTATTAATAGGCACAAAACCTACGGAACTGACTGATTAAAAAAACAACAACTATAATTTCCAAAGAGGTATTTTCTGTAAGCTCACTTTTGTCAGCAGGGCACCACTCACTGTGAATGTTACCAGGATCTTTGGATGGGAGCGTGGTCAAAATGGGTCCATGTAATCGATGAGAACCATCCACAGAGAGACAAAAATAGAACTAACGTATAGTACGCTCTAATAAATCGTAGAAAAAGAAACGGTATATTACGGTATATTATTTCCACTACGACAAGATACAATGAACGAGTCGGTTTGAAACTTTAAGAAATGGTGATGATGTTGATATTGATGATGACAATGATGATGACAATGATGATGATGATGATGATGATGATGATGATGATGATGATGATGATGATGATGATGATGATGATGATGATGATGATGGAGGTAATACACATTGCTGCGATCGGTACAAAGTATCGCCAAAACTCCCGCTAGCAGCAGGTGAAAGTATTCCTTCCATCCCTTCAAAGTATACTTTGGGTTCGCTGCTAGCCGCGGATGCGAAGCGCAGTACTGTTTAAAAGTGACGGAAAGAGCGGAATATTGCTACAAGGGTTCGGGTAAGGGTTAGTTGTAAATATATCCCTAGCCCTTGCCCTAACCCTTTTCTCTACAAAAATGCTTCTAACCGTCCCAAAAACCCATTTGCCTTCTTGGATTCTTAAATTGTATGAAACCAAGTGAGGACACTATCCGGCGTCAATAAACGGTTCGAAAAAAATCTCAGACGGTTCGTAAAAGACAGTTGACCTAGAAACAAATACAGCGTGACCGAAGTCGTCGCCTAGAGGAGACGAAACTTTTCCGTTTGAAGTCTTTCACCGACACTGTAACTGAGCAGGCTGCTAACCTCGCTTACCTCCCTTCAAGGGACAAGGGACATACTTTGGCCTGCTGCGCAGCGTGTGTCTGGAGTATACTTTCTTTCGATCGCAGCTATGTGCAATGGGTGGATGATGATGATGATGATGATGATGATGATGATGATGATGATGATGATGATGATGATGATGATGATGATGACGATATCATGAGGAGGAGGAGGAGGATGAGGATGGTGATGCACCCAGTGTAAATGTTATGTGAAGCAGCGACGGCTCTTGGAAGATATCTCCTGGGCAGCCCTGACGGCTGACTGGAATATGCTGGGAGACATCTTCTGTCAGCCTTCACGGCTAAACGATGTCTTCAGTTGTTGTTGAGTAGATTAACGTCCCCGAACACAGGAGGATGGATGGATGGATGGATAGATAGATAGATAGATAGATAGATAGATAGATAGATAGATAGATAGATAGATAGATAGATAGATAGATAGATAGATAGACAGACAGACAGACAGACAGACAGACAGACAGATAGACAGATAGATAGATAGATAGATAGATAGATAGATAGATAGATAGATAGATAGATAGATAGATAGATAGATAGATAGATAGATAGATAGATAGATAGATAGATAGATAGATAGATAGATAGATAGATAGATAGAGTGGCGACCCATCAACGGGAATAACCGAAAATAGCGCTTGGGTCTTAGCGACCAATCACGGTCGACATAAAGACAATTTGCCTACCCGGATTTAAAAAAAAAAAAGTGTTCGTGAAATGCAACTTTTGGCTCCTCTAGGCGACGATTTAGGTTAAACTTTCTGTTCTGTTATCTAGATCAGCTGTCTTTTTCGATTCGTTTTACAATATTTTCGAACCGTTTGTTGCCGCCGGATAGCGTCCTCTCTCGGTTTCATCAAAGAGCTTGAGGATCCAAGAAGTGAAATCGGTTTGTTTAGACGGCAAGCGCGCGATCTTGTAGAGAAACATTCTGTAGTATATTTTACTTATTTGGGGGTGTTTCCGTCACCCTTCACCATACTCTTCATCCCGTAGACATTTGCGCTTTTTTTCGTAATAAACTTCTTGATCGAACACTAACCCGGCCCCTACCACTGTCAGAACGTGTCTCCCAGCATATGCCAGTCAGCCGTCAGGGCTGCCTAAGATATATCTTCCCCTAGCCGTCGCGGCTTCAGCAAACGTCTACCACAGGTGGGTGATGGTAGTGGTGATGGTAATGATGATGATAATGATGATGATGACGATGGTGAATGGAGATGATGATGGTAACGGTCTAAGAATAGATTCATGCATTTAAAAACTCCAATTTACCAAAACATAGAAAATCACGACTCGCTGCCTCGCAACTGCATAAATCGCAGACAAGCGAATAATATGAAACAACCAAACAACAACGTCTGTACACTTGGATCAATTAGACTAACAACACCTGCTTGCTGAAACAGTGAGACCAAACTCACGCACCTTAAGACGGACATCACGGCAAATGAAAACAACAACAACAACAACAACAAACAACATTGTAGCGAAAGAGATGTTATATTAAATACACTTCTCTATACATCGCGAGCAAGCATCGTTTAAAAGCTTCATAAATAATGCTTGCTTTGTACAGAGATATAGAGAAAGTGTCTTGTTTGTTTGTTTGTTTATTTATTTTACGTCTTTTCACTTAAAAGTGATTTTAGACAACATTAACAACAGTAAATTAAAATACAACTAAAACATAAATAAAGGAGATAGGAAACAATCACTTATACTATTCATAATATTCAAAGCATAGAGACTACATACAAAAAAGGCAAAAAAGGCGAGATAAAACAATCCTCCGTGAAAAGGTATAGTTAGATTTCTCTCCATTCTCCCACGGATAACTGCCTCTCCCACCCCTCCTACCGTCTTGAATGCAGTCCCTATTTACATATTATCCAATATTTCTTATTCCATTCATCATCCATAATGAAAAGAATAAAAGAAAGTGTCATCAGCGCTAAAAGGCAAGTGCAAAATACCTACATACGCGCTTAAACACTCGCATCCTAACACCTCACAGAGCCCCGCTATCCTTGGCGACGGGCGACCACCGTTATGCACACATCATATTACATATGAAACAAAAGGAACAAAGTTCACTGTGCAAACAAACAATAATTAAAATAATAATCCAATGGCCTTCCTCGTTAATCCTAAAAACGGCTGCTATTGTGAAAACGTCACGGGACAGATAAGGAGGAAGTTAAAACCAATATTTCCGGAGATGACTTAACAAACAGCAGAAAATCGGTCATTCCCTTTTGCAATGTAATGCTGTTTAAACAAATCACCAACTCAGCATTTTTTAAATTTATTTTTTTTAACTTAGCCTTTTTTGTTGTTGTTTTCTGTTGTCTACTAATAGGCCTAAAACAGTATTATATTTTAAAAAAAGGACAATTTTAGTTGACACGTTAATAAAGCACTCTGAAAGGAAAGGAACGTTTTTTCTAGTCGATGTAGGCGGGGGTGAGTCAAACCAAAGAACATAAGCTGGTAGTTCTCTGGTTAACCATGCCCTAATACTGGATTCCCAGAAACGCAGATGTTTATTGATTATAACTTTATTTACAAGAGCAATTGTTAATGAACATGTGAGTAAAGCAAGCTGGATGAAATATTACCTGAATGACTCTATCGTCAAACGAGGTTACAATGATTGCATTCCCAAAACCATGTTCAAAACACATCCTAATAAATGGTTTCAAAAATCTATGCCAAAATGATTCCGTGCCGGACCCACAACCACTCAAAAGTATATAAGTGGTCCTGTTTCGGCTCTCTGCAATTGTCCCCTATACGCCATGTGTCCGGGGACGTTAATCTACCCAAGAAAAGTAAAGTAAAGTAAAGTAAGCTCTCTGCAGTGGCGACGTGGTGATTCGTCCTTACACAATAGGACGTTGAGCTTCGTTATTCAGTCCGCTGGACCCTATAAACAATGAATAACTAACAAACCCAAAAGTATGTGTACTCAATTCACTTGTGTTATAACACTTTCAAAACTCATTTGGACGTATTCCCAAAATGTAAATGATTCAATAGCTATGAGTAACACGAATATGAAAAGTGCATGTTATAAAGACCCAAAATAAACTCGAGACAATGAAAGGACCTGTATAAAGGCTTGACGGCCTGCTTTTGTCCTCAAAAAACTACTATATAAATAAATAAATACGCCATTAAAGAAAGAAAGAATGAAAGAAAGAAAGAAAGACCTCATAACTTTCAATGTACTACTTTTCGGTTCATTACAACCTGTTGTCAAGTAAGTGTGAACCACTGGCCCAGTAAACAATCAATAATTGAAAGGAAAAGAAAATGACACACAAAAACCCTCGGTGGCCTTTGCTCATTACCGTCTTCTTGGTGTGCTCGTCCTCCTCGGAACCCTGAGAGTCGAAGATAGTGTTGCCCATCCTTCTGATCACTTGTCCATGGGTGACGTTCAGGCCAAACTCCACCAACGACTGACCCACGGAAGACCACCACGACAGAGGGCTAAGCGCGTTCTCCGCGCAGCTTCCCTTGGGCGAAGCCAGCATCCAATGACTAGGGCACGTACTCCACCATCGAGGTCACCGCATCCAACTTCCACAGTTCACACAGTTTGCACACACAAAAGGTCTCGCCGATAAAGAGGAGATAACTAGCGAAAATGAAAATTATGCTCCCAACGTTAAGTTAAGTTCCCTCCAACTTCACCACACACAAAAAGTCTCCATAAAAGAAAGAAGATTGTAGTACTTAAAATAATCGGTACACATTTAAATGTGCGATGATCGTTAACATAGTCCGACCGCATCCAACAAAACCTCACGGATCAACAGTATCTGAAAGTGTACAAAAGGTAATAAAAAAATTTTATATTTTCACATTACTGACAATAATTAATTTTCACATATGTCAAATGACACTTATTTATGTATTCATTTATTAATTTATTTATCTCATCGTTCTAATGTAGCGATTTTTTCAGCTCAAGGCACTAGCCGATACAGGATCTATCTAACTGAAGTCGCCCACAAATCACTATTAAAACTGTGTCCAATACTGATTCACACCTTATCCAACATCCAATGAATATTTCAACACCAGTAAAAGAGAGTCGTTTATAAAACATCTGCAGATCTGTGATTCGACATCGCGATGATTATCCGTAAGAAATTAGAAAATGCAATGTAACAGGTCCAAGTTGGTTTTTTTAGATTTTTTTTGGTGTGTTGTTGTTTGTTTGGTTTTTTAAAATTACAACTCAATTATAATGTTGCTTGCATCATTCAGCTAAAAATAACCATTAAAATCGAGCCCAGAAGTTTTTTGTAGTTCTACTTATAAACGTTGGATTTTAGCTAAGTTACAGCAGCCGACTCTTGGCTACAACGACTACCCAAACTTCCAATCCACAGGATAACGTATCATAACTTTGTTAACGATGGGCACCAATGCTGAGATAATGGCAGCATTAGGAAACTACCATTGAACTGTAACACTCAACGCTTTCCTCGCTCGCGCAATCCATTAAAAAGCATTTTAACACCTTCTGACGTCAATGGACATTACGGTTAATTGTATACCAGACTGATGCGCAACACTTAGTAACCAACCGCCGCTTCCTCTCATTAAACTAAAAGCGGGCCTGGGTCGGTGTATTGTCTCCGGAATCGTTGTTTAACAAGATCGAGACTGTTTGCACATCGTGAGAAGCATGGTCGATTTGTTTCACACTTACGGACACATAAAAAAACCACAAAGCTTAGCATGGCTATTAGTAATTACGCTTTGGACTTCGAAATTCATTAGAGACTATAATTATATAATTCTGACCATCACCTGATTAAGACTGTCTGGAACCAACGCCACAAACAATATATCATTCGACCAGCAATCAGATTTCGACCATCCTCCGCCCGGGAAAAATAAAAACAATTCGTTCGGCCAGGCCCAAGAACTCGACCACCATACGCCGGGGGAGAAAATCGTTCGACCGGGAATTAGATTTCGACCATCATCCGCCGAGGCAAAAAAGAAAGAAGAAGAATCCAACCAGGATATACAATTTACCACCTCCAACGTAGAACCTAGAGGTCTACTTTCACACAGTCACACACCCACACGCACACACACACGCACACAGTCACACACACAGAGCTACAATATATCTTGATAAATCATTCTAATAGACAACATTTATTGAAATTAAGACTAGGTAAAGGTTGTGAAAGAATGTATTAATTGCGCTTTGAACTGATCTTTCATCAGGAAACAAATCGCTATATAAATACCCGGATCATCATCATCATCATCATCATCATCATCATCCATCCATCCATCCATCCATCCATCCATCCATCCATCCATCAATCAATCATCATCATCATCATCATCATCATCATCATCATCATCATCATTAATGCACGACAAGAATGGACAGGTAGGAAGGAGGATGATAGTCCGACACCCAGATAACCGAGCACAATCCTGGGTGACCGAGGATGGTCCTGATTTGGCTCGTAAGAGTCTGCTGGACCTAAAGCAATAATCATGTAATGGGTGACCGAGGACGGGGAAAAGGGAACTAGTGCGTGCATTGTGTATATGTGCAGCCGGCACTCACCCGTCTAAGACAGGAGCGTCAGGATCTTTAAAGTCCATGCGATGGAATGCATGCGTTGCTCAGACTAGATCTCGGTTTACACTCTCATCCATAAGAGTAATGATGATGGAGAGGAGAGGGAGAAAGGTAAGGGTGCAAGCCACCCAATAAACTTTTTTGAACGGGAGATAAGCAGAGTCAAAATTGCGACTCTACTGTAGCTGTTGGATTAACTGCTATTAAAGGCCGATCACCATGGGGCGACATGGGAAGGGGGATAATCCTGTCCAAGTAGCATCCTAAAATTTAGCGAGCAGCCAGGTTGCCCAGTTAGCTTTACAAGGTTTAACTTTCTCTTCGTACCGTGCTTACTTATTGGCATTGTACCCCCAATACAATGAATTCTTGATGAATGCTTCATCGAGATTAAGGACTGTTTTGGTTAATCAACTATTGGGGTTTAGATTGTGTTAAAAAAAAAAAATCAGCATCACGTCCGGTGAACACACAATCAACCCGCAATCTAGTGGTCGTTCAAGTTATTCCATTTAGAACAATAAAAGTCGGATTTGCCAGTGACTCTTACCTAGTATGTGCGTCTGCGATCAGTACAGATAACGAACTGGGTCCTTTAAAATTGCTATCCTATCCTATCCTATCCTATCCATCCCGTATCTCAAAGGCCGTTGGGCACCACAGCAGATGATCGTTTACCAACGTACTGCATCTTTCTCTGTTCTCAGCAACCCTCATGGCTTCGCTCAGAGTCAAACCAGTCCATTCTCGAATGTTGTCCCCCCACCTCTTTTTCTGTCTCCCTCTTCTTCTGCCTCCTTGCTCCGTACCTTGCAGGATGGTTTTTGCAAGGCTTGATGCTAATGATACATAAAAAAAAAAAAAAAAGGTAAAGGTAGTCCCATAGCCTTGTGGCCGTAGGGGAGCGTGATGTTGGAGATCACACTTATCTTGGGCCAGCGTAATGAGGGTGATGCCCAACTCTCTCCCTCGCTGCTTTACCTTCCCCACCCTCAAGAGAGTAGGTACTCAATCACAGTTGAGTCAACTGGGGGCGTTGTTGTTTGTCGCTTCACACCTTAGCGGTCACCCATCCAAGTGCTAACCGCACCGGACGGTGCTTCACTTTCGACACAGTAGCGAGTGCTCCAACCACTGCACTATCCGACACCCCGATACATAAACCTCCATAAAAGGTCAAAACCGGATTCTGAGTATCAGAGACGGCTTATACCAAGCCTATTAAATGCTTTTTACGTTGAGGTTGTATCACACGGCAATGTTTTGCGGTCAACAACTTAACAAGAGACTTTAAAAAAAAATTAAAGTGTTTGTTGTGTGTTTGTGTTATGCAAGCCATATTTGTGTATCTTCCTTTTCAGATGTAGCGCAGGACAATCAGTTTGAGATGGAAAAGGAACACTGGCGCAATGTGATGGTCAAGATGTACTGACAATTTTTTAATGCATAGTTCAAGTTCAAGTTCAAGTTCAAGAATACTTTATTATCTCAACAGAGAAATTATGACATACAATTGCTGATCGGTATGAAACATTAAAACAATACATACATAGATAAAACAAGTACACAGTAGACTATATCTATAGTAAATTTCCAGTATGAAATGACATCTCAAACATCCTCACAAACATCAAAATCTTATATACAAAAATATTACTTAGCGCTTATTTAAAAACTCAATAGATTTTGGAATAAAACTGTTTTTTGTTCTTACAAGAGAACATTTAGGCACACGCATTCTGCGACCAGAGGGCAACATTTCATAATGCTTTACTAAAACATGTGAAGTGTCTTTCATAACCACTCCCGCCTTCCTCACCACACGGTATTCATGCAGTTCTCTCAAACTGTTTTGTCTTTCACCCGTCACTCTCGCACACACTCTCACCAATCTGTCAAGCACCCTCTTGTTCTTTACACTTAGCCCTCCAAACCAGCAGATAAAACCAAAAGTCAAAACTGATTCAATAAAACAGCGATAAAAAGAAGAAAGAATGGGTCGGCTGATGTTCAAAGAACGGAGTTTCTGAAGGCAAAAGAGAATTAGTTTCCTGCATCTGAAAAACAAGAACTGGAATAAGGTACGCCAGGAGTATGCGTGGGACCACTGCATTAGCCTACTCAGGAATTACTGAGCCGCTAAAAGTACAACACAACAAGACAGGGGCACCCGCATCCAATGCCCAGATAACGTGCAACATGAAGCAAGGTCCGATAATGGCTCGCTGGATCCTAGCCCCAAAACACAATGGGCCGCGAAATCGAACACACATACGATCCATCAGGAACCCCCGGGCGTTCCGAACACATTAGGCGTCCGCGTACTACCTTAATACAGAACTTTTACATCGACCAGCAAACCTTGGTTCGTAGTGATCCCTGTCGTTTCCGGTTATGCAATCGGGAAATCCTCACGAACCTTTCTTCGTGCCTGCGGATCTGAAGTTGCGGCGCCTTTAGTTGCAGACAAAGTTTTGTTCGTCCTTATCCAGGGGAGGTAAATGCCATCATAACTCTCTAATTTGCGGAGGTTGCTTTCCTCGAAAACGCAGAAGTCTTTAGATTTGGTTCATCACGGGCTAAAACAGACACTTTTTCCAACGAACGTTTAGTTGAAGGTTAGGATATAGCATTGGTATTTTTATTCTTCTCTCCAAAAAAAAAAAATCCAACAAAATAACATAACAAAAAAAAAAAAAAAAAAAAAAAAAAAAAAAAAACACAAATTATAGAGAACTTGTGTTCGTTGCCTACGCTAGCCTACTAACTAACTCGTTTAGGCCTACGAACCTAATAGTATAGGGCTCATTTAAACCACAAGCTGTAAAGTCTTGTCTTTGGTAGGCCTCAATTACATACTATACATAGGATGCCTACGAGTTTACACAAACGAAAGAAGAGACTTCAGAGCCTGTGAACCAAGGGTGCATAATCATAATTTCATATTTTACCAGAAAAGTTATTTTACATCTTACCATGCCCATAGGAGACACTTAAAACCTAGACATAATGCAAAATTTATGTTAAAAATCTCAATCGGAACCACAAACTCCTCCGCCATTCTGAAAGCAAAAGCAGGCAGGCAGGCAGGTATGTAGATTTACGTCCCCGGACACACTTGGCGTATAGGGGACTTGGATGAGGGAGGGCCGATGTAATTAAGAGGTCATGCGTGTGAGGAAATCCACATGAAGAGGGAGCAAAAGCAACGCAAACCCTGCACCCTTTTTTCGGAGCGAAGTACGCCTATTTTAATGAATCAACAACAACAAATGGTGAGAGAATACAGTCAAAGCATTTATTCAAGCTTACGTTTATAGCAATTGACCCGATATATGCAAAAATTACGAGAAACTTACATGAGAATCACGATTCGTCAAAATGATGAAAATTCCGCATTTTCACTCAGCAAAAATTTTTTCGTAATGCAAATGAGGAGGTCGTGACCTTCCGGAAGCGCAAAAGTTATGACGTAGACGTGGGGGTTTTCCTACGAAAAAGAACTACGAACCAAGTTTCTTTGCTTCCTAAAGTTCTCTATTAAGGGTAAAAAAGCCTTCAACATTGAGACACAAGCGTGTTATTCAACATGTCTGATAATGCGCAAGCAACGGAAACTTGCAGTTCCTTGCTTCGGGAAGAAAAAAAAAACAAAAAAAAAAAAAAAAAAAAAACAAGGCCGCATCAGATGAAAAGGGATTGGAGATGCAAAGAGATTGGAGCAAAAAAATATATGAGCTCGGCTAGACACTGGAGCGTGACTGGTTAAGTGGCCGTGTGATTAGGATAACAGAGATAGCGGCTTTGAATGAGAACAGTCCGCTTGCTGATCGACCTCTGCTATGGAATCATAACTGTTCCCTTCTCCTCTCAAGCTTCAGAACCCGGTTACTATTCACTTAAAAACCCGTTCAACCCACTTCCGCCATTCCGCCTTCGGCCTTTTGTTTTATTTTTATTTTTTTGCTCCAGCACACTTAAACGAATTGAACTTAAAGTACTTTTACGATTAATATTGATTCTTCTTAAAAAGTTATATTGATTATTCTTTGTTTCATTATGTATCTAAAGTATTATATCCCTTCGTGGCAGTACGCAATGTAGCAAGCGAAAAAGACTATTGCGTTAAAATAAATACATAAATTAAAAAAATAACAAGAAGAATTAATGATTATTATAATTCTACACTGATTTATAGCGCACACATCTCCCGCCGTTAAAGCGAATTCATTCTGACAGTCGCAAATTCAACGTGGAACAAAACCTTTATTACTACATTGCTATTTTCATTATATTCACAATTCTGCTTATTTTATTGTCTCAAATCCGAGCTGGGCCCTCGGAGGGCTTGAGTTAAATTCTGTATCTAACAGTGCCTAGAGCTCTTGAACTGGAAATCCCCCCAGTAGTTTGGGAGAAAATAGGATTAGAAAAACAATACCACAAATTATGAGGTCACAATCATGGCGTCACCCAATATACATAAGTTTAACTAAAGCTCAGCACCTATAATTAGAATAATTTAAAAAATATATATAATCAAAGTCTTTAAACTAAAGCTATCCGCTATTCTGACTAAAACCTGAAACAGTAGTAGAATCTCCACATTGAACAAAAAATAGACAATAGCAAAAAACCGCAACGAAAATAATAATCGAGCAGATTTGATTGGGCACAAATCCGGACTCAAATGGCGAATTCTTTTCTCTAATTTCATACAAAGTTTTTTTTTTTTTTTAATGTAAATTTTAAACAAAATGTTAATTTAAAAGGTGACGTCATCATGATTACCTCACTTGATTTGCGTAAGTTTGGTTTCGGAGGCATAGGGAAAGTCTAAGTATATACCAAACTTGAACCAAATTCCTCCAATAGTTTGGGAGACAATAGGATTAGAAAAAAAAAAATATTATGACGTCACAATAATGTCGTCACACGATGACGTCACTCAATATAGCATAGTTTCGTTTTAACTCTTTCCCTGCCAATCGACGATATATCGTCGATCTGAGCCGCCATGTTTGTGCCAATCGACGATATATTGTCGATTTCAGTATTCCGTTTCGTTCCGGTTTTTTGCGCAGTCCAATCCAAGTTTTATTTTAACCAAAGAGAGATAACTCTGTCTACTTTCGTTCTCGATCGACACGGGCGTGATTTCTTCAAATTGATTCGTTTTTAGAGTGTTTTTTGTGCATTTTACTAAGCATTTGTGTTGGGCACAATCGACAGTGTGTCAAACTCTGCTAATAATCAATATAATTTCAAACTGTAAAGTGTATTTTGATCCTAAATAAATTTTCTTTCTGGTGTGTGAAGCTGATTCAGTGATTGGAATTATTCCTCCAGATTTTTTTATCACTGTGGTATGTAGAAATATTTTAATTTTATTTTATCATTTCAAAAAGATCAACATGCTTTCAAAACACATATTTCAATAACATAATCAAATTAACATTTTTGTGGTTTTTTTTCTTATTCTTCACTCTTTTACCTTTAATTTGATATGAAATATGTCTATTTAACAACTATTATTGAAAGAACAGTAGCTTAAATGCCTAAGGTACTGAACTTTCTTTCCGGTGCCAGAGAAATGTCTGGCACAAACGTGGAAACATGCCTGGCAGGGAAAGAGTTAAGGCTCAAGGCATCTGTACACCTTAGTTACATTAGAAGAATTTAAAACAAATAAAAATTTTAATTTTTTTTAATTTGTTTACTTCACGGTGACTACGTCACTTAATTTGCATACGTTTGGTTTTACTTTGGTAAAGTCTAAGTACATAACAAACTTCAACAAAAATGAAATCCCTTCAGAAGTTTGGGAGAAAACAGGATTATAAAAAAATTCGCAACAAATTATGACCTCACCATGATGCAATATATCTCATATAATACATATGATTCGATATGCATTCTTCTTTTTTGTCATCTGGTGGGGTTCACTATTTCCTAACTAAATACCAAGTTTCAATGAAATTCGCCTTTTAGTTTCAGAGAAAAGTGCGCAAAATATCACCCTCGGACGCAGGGTCACTACGATGACGTAACTCGATGTACGTAAGTTCTGACTAAGGCTGAACGCATCTGTACACTCTCATTATATACAGTAAAAAAAATAGTAAAAGGAAACTTCATCATGGTTACGTCCCTCAATTTGCATAAGTTTGGCTTTACGTTGGAGCATATTGAAAGTCTAAGTATATACCAAACTTAAACCAAATGTCTCCATCAGTTTTGGAAGAAAATAGAATTAGAAAAAAACAACAAGAACGTCATCATGATGACGTCACACGATGACGTCACACAATATGCCATAGTTTCGTTTAAGGGTCCAGGCATCTGTACACCTTAATTACATAGAACTGATTTTTTAAAAAGTAAAATATTTTAAAATTTTCTTATTAAAATGACGTCACGATGATTACGTCACTCAATCTGCATAAGTTTGGTTTTACTTAGGTTTATTTTATTTATTTAATCGTTCTTATATAGCGCTTTTCCAGCTCAAGAGCTGCTCAAGGCGCTGGCCGATACAGGATCTAACTCAAGCCGCCCGAGACGCCCACCCGCAGCCTTTGGGCGCATGGTCTGACGCCCGGACAACTGAGCACAATCCTGGGCAGCCAGGGATGGGGGAGAAGGACATAGGTGCATGCTGGGTGTTTTCTTGTCACCGGCACGCACCCGTCTAGGGGATGAGCGTCAGGATCTTTAAAGTCCGTTATGATGGAATGTATGCGACACAGACTAGACCTCGGTTTATACTCTCATCCGAAGGTCGAAAGTGTAAGGTAAGTAAAGTCTAAGTAAATACCAAACTTCAACCAAATTCTGCATTAGTTTGGGACAAAATAGGATTAGAAAAAACAACAACAAATTATGACCTCACTATGATATGCATACATTTTTGTAATCTGGTAGGGTTCACTATTTTCTAACTAAATACTCGGGAACTATTATCTTTTCATCTGACCGTCAAGTCGCGATCAACAAATGAGAAACTTCACAAAACTAGTAGCGAAACCAATTCTAAAGTAACCTGTATTCCGTAAAGACGTTCACCACAACAACTGTATATGACCACGAATACCAGGAAAACTCTCTCCAATAGCAAACACGAAATAAAACCAATCACCGTCGACATAAATATCGACCACTTTCGACACTTCGCCATTTTCACTTTAAAGGCGGCGTTCATTCGCCACATGATTTTGTGACATTCCTATACTACGGCGTTATAAAACTTCAGCGTGAGTCACGAGCGTGTTGCTGTATTAATCGATATCGTGAACGTTTCCTTCAGTCACAGGGAACGCTGTTACCCTCCTCGGTCACAGACAGCTTTCTGCCAAACAAAGCTGCGCCGACTAAAAGTAGTGCCAAGCTCTGACGCTTTTACACAACGAAAACTGATTGCACCAATAGGACATGCCATCTTTTATTTATACAGTGGGCTACTATTATTGGTGCTAAGGGTTTGGTGGTGGTCCACTGACGTAGAGTTTGGTGGTACAGTATCTCTATAATAACATGCATGAATGTGTAAAAATAAATAAATAAATAAATAAATATTAAAACATAAATAAATAATAAATACTAAGACTTTCGATACAGCTATAACCGTGGTAAATCGATTTAAGAATCCACTGTCTTTTGGGGAATATAGATTTCTTGACTTGACTTGTCTTGACTTTTAGCTAAGAATCGGCTTGCAGAATACGCCTTCACACCTTCGATAGTTAAGACGACCACTCTGGAGTTATAATCAAACACTACAAGCGAAAAGGCTTACCCTCAAACAAGAATATAAGTGTAAAGAAGTACAGAGAATAATGAAAAATAATTAACCGAACTTACGGGGCAATCTTCCTTCGTAGGCAAGATATTCATTACTCTAAATCTAACACTATGAGCGAATGAAAGAATGAACGAAGAACGGAAATAAAGTTTACATACAAGAAAAATAAACAAAAAATATAAACTGACCAGCAAAAAAAAAAGTTTCTTTCGAGAGCTTTGGACGTTACCTTATACAACCTTTAACAAATTCTAAATGTTAAGCTTTACAAATCTAACAAACTAACACAAAGGGAAATTAAAATGGATGAAGAATATAAATAAATTTAGATTTCAGGAAAACTAAAGATTGAACAGATACAATGACCAGCTTCCTTGGAAGAATTTGGGACGTTACCTTTTTTTTTTTTTTTTTTTTTTTTTTTACAACATCCAAACGAGTTCTAACCTTTGCACTGTGTGCGATTCGTGTAATGCTGCAATGTTTTTACCAAGAGAAGTCTTTAAAAAAAAATTTTTTTTTTAATCAATCAATTTGAAATTATACACTATTTGTTTGATTTTTTTTCCCTTTTCTTCTGCTATATAGGGTTAACTTTCACCAATGTAACATTACAGAAAAAAAACGGCAAAATGGAGAAGGAAAAATAAGACAAGGGATAACAAGAGTTAGGGAAACAGGCGATGCGACCCTGCTAATCAGTTCAAGCATCCTAATCAAATAATAACGCCAGCGGCAGATTAGTAGCCTGGAACAAATTTAGGGGATTTGGGTCAAGCCTTTTGGTCCGCGGGGACAAAAAATAAACCGACTCGAACGTTTTCTGGAATGCTCTGTATTTTTCTACATGGTTGAAAAACTATATAAGTACCGTTGTCCGCTTGTGTGAGAGAGGTGCTTTTGGACAGAGGTTTTATATGCAGTTGTTGATATAAGTACCGTTGTCCGCTTGTGTGAGAGAGGTGCTTTTGGAAAGAGGTTTTATATGCAGTTGTTGATATAAGTACCGTTGTCCGCTTGTGTGAGAGAGGTGCTTTTGGAAATAGGTTTTATATGCAGTTGTTGATATAAGTACCGTTGTCCGCTTGTGTGAGAGAGGTGCATTTGGAAATAGGTTTTATATTCAGTTGTTGATATAAGTACCGTTGTCCGCTTGTGTGAGAGAGGTGCTTTTGGAAATAGGTTTTATATGCAGTTGTTGATATAAGTACCGTTGTCCGCTTGTGTGAGAGAGGTGCTTTTGGAAATAGGTTTTATATGCAGTTGTTGATATAAGTACCGTTGTCCGCTTGTGTGAGAGAGGTGC
Organism: Oncomelania hupensis; assembly: GCA_036898135.1. Classification (NCBI taxonomy): domain Eukaryota; kingdom Metazoa; phylum Mollusca; class Gastropoda; order Littorinimorpha; family Pomatiopsidae; genus Oncomelania; species Oncomelania hupensis. The sequence continues at coordinate 62,358,011 of CM072518.1, forward strand.
TTTTGGAAAGAGGTTTAATATGCAGTTGTTGATATAAGTACCGTTGTCCGCTTGTGTGAGAGAGGTGCTTTTGGAAAGAGGTTTAATATGCAGTTGTTGATATAAGTACCGTTGTCCGCTTGTGTGAGAGAGGTGCTTTTGGAAATAGGTTTTATATGCAGTTGTTGATATAAGTACCGTTGTCCGCTTGTGTGAGAGAGGTGCTTTTGGAAATAGGTTTTATATGCAGTTGTTGATATAAGTACCGTTGTCCGCTTGTGTGAGAGAGGTGCTTTTGGAAAGAGGTTTAATATGCAGTTGTTGATATAAGTACCGTTGTCCGCTTGTGTGAGAGAGGTGCTTTTGGAAATAGGTTTTATATGCAGTTGTTGATATAAGTACCGTTGTCCGCTTGTGTGAGAGAGGTGCTTTTGGAAAGAGGTTTTATATGCAGTTGTTGATATAAGTACCGTTGTCCGCTTGTGTGAGAGAGGTGCTTTTGGAAAGAGGTTTTATATGCAGTTGTTGATATAAGTACCGTTGTCCGCTTGTGTGAGAGAGGTGCTTTTGGAAAGAGGTTTAATATGCAGTTGTTGATGCTGGTCGCTGAATACAGTTGGAAAACTTTGATGCCTTGATGATGAGTGAACGGGTTGCGTGGATAACGAATTCGAGTTACACAAGATTCAAGCATCGGGGCTGAATACACTCTTGCCGTCACACACACACAAACACAAACACACACACACACACGCACACACATCGTAGAACAAATCCCTAGGAAATGAACATTTCCTAAACATGCACCTTTGCTAATTTGGACTGTGGGGTTGGCCCGTGGTATGGGTGGCGGCAAAGTCTAAAATTCAACCAATCCCAGAAAATCCTCTTTGGAAGCATTAGGAGGATGAGTAGCGACCGCCTTGCTCTCCATGACTGGCATCGATAATTAGCCCTTCGGGATTCGCCTACCTAGCTTGCCAGTCACCATGACTGATGACAAAGCAAGAGCCACAGTTGAGAGTGGGCAATAATAACCCGAGGGCCAAACGAAGTTTCTCCCGATGATCAGTACTGAAGCACCAATCTTTACATTACAACGTTGACAGTAGTTGTGTTGGTGTTTTTTGTAGTTGTTTTTGTTGATGGTGATGATGTTTTTCTAAAGGAGAAATCATCCACCAATAAATAAATAACAAAGGAACTGTCCCCTTACCGATCGCGGCTTCCGTGACCAGTTAAGCAAGCATACGAAGATCTATATATTACACCACCAACAAAAAAACACTAAACATTTCATCGTATCATTCTTTTTATTTCCTTTCAAATGCAATACTTAAGGAAATCGCGGAATAGAAGGGAAAAGCAGCGAATAAAATATAAAATAAATAAATAAATAATTAAGAAGACTGAATGAAAAACAAGAAAGGATCATAAAAAAAAAAAAAAAAGAATTCCGACGGGCCAAGACCGTTTCCTTCATTGCAACACTCCATCCTGAAACTTAACGGAATCATAAACCAAGAACCGGGCTTGAGATGTCCCTTTCTTTCCTCACCAGCGACGGTTTTATTTTTACAGCTCCCACTTCCACAGCTGACGTTTTAAAGAAGAAGAAAACAAGCGAGATTTCATTTGGATCGGATTCCCTGAGTCAAGACAAGGTCGAATGTCGCCCTTGAAGACAGCTTCATTTACGAAACAAGCACATAACAAACTTTTTGTTTCTTCTCCAGAATCTATTATCAAAAATAACTAACTAATGAAATAAATAAATCAATCAATAAATGTGCGCGGCCGACAAATGTCCTTGTATTATTATGGGGACCATACAAATTCTGATTCTTATTGTGATGGAGATTCGAATATTTGTTGTTTTTTAATCTCAAGAACGGCTCTTTCACTAGTACACAAAGCAACTTCTCGCCAAATCTGTAACTGTATGCGTATGATGCAAGCAACACTGTTTAGTGGAGAACTAATAAACTCACGAAATAATGTAAAAATCATAGTGACCACACATATAAAAAGTTCCTCAGTTGCTCCAACCAACATATTTCTTGTTCTCTCTCTTTCTTTTCAAGTGTTCTTCGTTATATATTTAAACGAGCAAAGCACTTTTTTTCCCCTCTCTTTCTCTCTTTTACACCTCTAAACATCCTCATCCATGAGCGGCACGCCTGGCCTATCGGCTAGGCTATTAGAATAACTATATTAAAAAAAAAAACCACACCTCACAAACAGCCCTCATCGGCCTACTTATCGCTTTTGATCCAGCCTGCTCCAGCTTACCCTTACCACACGAATGGAACGTCAATGATCCTCCTCAGGATCATTTGCTCTGGGGCCTCCTAGACTTGTACTTCAGCGTGGCTAGGCTAGCTAGCGGAGGCACGACACGCCACACCACACCACACCATGCAACTCCCAGCTCTCTCTGGCGCTGGCCCGCCACTAAGGCCTCCTCTGACCATTGATCGGGAGGACAGGAGGAGTGTCAGAGACAGCTCTCTTCCGTGGGTGTATGAGGGCCCGCTTGTCTACACTGTTGCTGATCGTGCTCAAAGCAACGGGTCAGGACAAAGCAGCAGCAGTGGATAAATCGAAGACCTACAGTAAGTACATCCACCGACGTCGAACGAATAAACCCAATCGAGCGCTTCTGTAGTTGTTGCCCCTCTAATTCACCCCGCCTCCAACAAAGAACAACTGGAGTGTGTGTGGGTGACAGTGTTTGGCGAGTATGTGATAGGCAGAAAGGCCCTTTGGTTCCACTACTCTTAATTACACTACAGTGACTGTTCATGCACGGAACACTACAGAAGCCCACTACGCCGGAAATATCTTGCCCTCTGGCACTAAAGTTGGATGCGGGATTCTCAAAGCAAGTCAGGATGGAAATGGCCTAAAAGGCAGAGGAGAAACCAAACGTTGACGTTATTCTTTTTGTTCTGCTTACAAGAACTACCCCTATTGCAATCCCCATATACATGCATTTTAATATTTAATTGTTTCACTTGTCTATTCTCTATTCACTTTAGTTGCAGTCCTTTCGCGCGAAGGCAGAAGAACATTAACTAGAAAAATTGAACGGTAGAGAAAGAAGAGGAAGGACCGGCAACCAATCATTATCTGTTTACCATCGCCAGCAGCATCGTTACAGCAGTCAGCACGAAGTGTTTGGTCACTGTCGTGCGGCCCGCTGATGGGGATGTTCTGGAATGGGGCGTCCGCTGGGGTGGTCAATGCGCTAGAACGTGCTGCTTGATGCGGAAACGACGGGGGGAGAGCAGACAACCCAATATGGATTCGTCCTTCAAACCGACCCACACCGAGTTTCCAGGGTTTTACGGCGTACATTCTGGCAAGCGCACTCAAAAAGTCTCAAATGTGTGTCTCAGTCTCCAACAGTACAGTCATATTATTCGCATTATGTTGAATTTTTAATGACATCAATGAGCATGAAGGGGTGGAAAGGGGTGTAGAGTGTGGCGTGCAGTAAAAACAGACTGTAAGAACAGGGTACCAGGATGAAAATACAATGGTACGCAGTAGTAGGCGGACGATGCCGGAGTAAGCGCATTAGAAATAGCGTATCCATCTGAATATAAAACACTGGAGTAAGCTTAAATAAATAGCAGTATCAATGTATGGTGATCTGAAAATAGAACATAAGCCCGCTACAAATGTCTAAAATCAACGATACTCGTGGTTTATTTTTGTACTCACGCCATAGGCATTTAAACTGCAATGATTCGTACTGGAGTATTAGACTCAAATATTACCCCAGAGTGTTAAAACACATGTGTATTGCCTAGACCGAAGTTCTCCTTCTGCAGACTAAATTATTTTCCCCCAAAAGGGTACAACAAACTTGTATCGACTGTATAGACGGAATTTTATAGTATACTTCGTTAAGAAATGGTGCGTATTGTGAACAAGCGCACAGAGGTTACAGAAATAACATACATAGCGTCGTTTTTGTCGTATGACTGAAGCTGATCCGTGATGGCTTTAAGGCAGCAGAAAACTGGGGGCGATCAATCAATGAAAGAGATGGGTGGGCGGAAGATCAGTTTGCTAATTAACATCTCTAGGGTATTTAACTAATTTATCTCGCCTGCCCATACCTAACGAGCAAGCAGAAATAGTCGTCTCTTTATAACAATTATCTCGCCTATCCTATCATGCAGAAAATAATAGTCTCTACTAGTGGTATTTAGCCATTTTCTCTTGCCTACCTATCGAGCCCTATCCCCTATCCTATCCTATGCCGTAACTCGGAGGTCGTAGGGGCACCACAGATGATCGTTTAACCAGCATACTCCATCTTTCCCTGTCCTCAGCAGTCCTGATTGTTTCCGCTCAGTTTCAAACCAGTCCATTCTCGAATGTTGTCCTCCCACCTCTTTTTCGGTCTCCCTCTTCTTCTACCTCCTTGCACTGTGCCTTGCATGATGGTCTTTGCAAGACCTGATGATCTGGTGACGTGGCCATACCATCGGAGTTTCCGTTTTTTCACCACTGTGAGCAGGTCATCATGTTGTCCAATGGCTTGTGTGATGGTCTGTCGGACTTCTTCGTTGGTGGTGTGCTGGGTATAGGAAATGCCCAGAAGTCTTCTGTAGCACCTCATCTCCATGCTTTGTATTCTTCGTTGGAGATCTGCTGTGAGGGTCCATGTTTCGCAAGCATATAGGAAGATGGAGATGACAAGGGAGCGCAGCAGCCTTCCCTTACCTATCGAGCCCACAGACGACAAAAATTGCCTGGCCCATGGCCCAAAACCTGCTTACCGTATAACCCACGACGTACAATAATTATACAATTCACAAGATGTCACTGAACCTATCCAGTTGGCCTAGCGGGCAGCAATCCATCCTACACTTAGAACTCGGGCAGTCCTGAATTGTTGAACCTTCTATTCGTTTTAATCATATTCAATCAAAAAAGAAGCACAAATATAAATATAAATCGAAACTTAAAAGTTTGATAAATCAAATCAACAATGACTTTCCTTTTGAGCTAATTAGCCGAATGTTCGCTTTAAAAAAAAAAAAAAGAATGCTTTCAGTCATTTGATCCTACTGAAAAACCGTCTAAAAAATCAATACGTGTGGTAGATGAACAAATCTGTTTCTGGGGATAATGTAGTTATTTTACACCTGCAGGTTCTCAGCCAATGAAAACGGAGTAAAAGATTTCACGGAGTGCTGGCTAAAAAGTATAGATAGATAGATAGATAGATAGATAGATAGATAGATAGATAGATAGATAGATAGATAGATAGATAGATAGATAGATAGATAGATAGATAGATAGATAGATAGATAGATAGATAGATAGATAGATAGATAGATAGATAGATAGATAGATAGACAAAACAAAACAATGACGCATAAACACGTTACATATACGATATTTCAGCCGATGCCATCTAAACCGATTATTTATTATCCCAATCAACAACAACAGTACTTCTAGCAGCCATTTGGAAGGATTCCATTAGTTTTATTTTGCGGGCTTTGTAGCTGAACCAGTGTTAATGTGTTCGACCACAGGCGCCTTAATCAAGAAGAATGAATCATAGGAAAGAATCAGTGGATCCCCGATAGCAGAGGGGTAGCAGTAGTATTCAAGCTACCCCTCTGCTATCGCGGATCCACTAATTCTTTCCGAAGACCCATTCTTTGCACCTGTGGTCCGATACTACCTCGGTAGTGAGCTGATTTATGAGTCTCTCGTTTTCAACAGACAGAACTTTATGTTTGTTAAACAATGGTAAAATACATAACATCAAAAACATGTATGTGATCGCAATCCATCTCCTAGTTCAATTAATCGATATTAAATAACAGTTCAATACTACCGGCTTAGCCACACATTGTATAGATCTAATATAATACACAATCGGGTTTGTTTCAGAAAAGTAGCTACCTATGTGCTCGATCGTAGACCGTTTTCATTAATATCCGCGTTTTCTACGATTTCAATGGATAGCTAATGAGTGGGCAGGCGAGTGAGAATAATTCATGCTTGCTTTGGTTGGTCTTTGCACTAATGACATGTACATCCGCTGTAGTCATTAGGTTCAGCACGGACCAAAGAATACATTTTTAGTCCATGGGTTCAGAATCAAGTTTCCTTTACCCGAGTTCATTCTTTGTTTCCCTGATCGAATCACACTAATTAATGGCCGCTAGAGCCATAATAATAGCCTACCTTTATCGTGATATACATCGAGCAGAAACCTGGGATCATATGGGGCGCGCGCGAGGGTCGAGTGGAGGGTTAGCGAATGTTAAACAATTCAAGGCAAAATTGAACAGAGAGCGAAAGATGGCAAAACATGTGGATAGCGGTTGGCATCTCAGCCTATAATTACCGATAGCATGACCTTGATGCTCCAACAGCGCAGTGCCCCTACTCCTTCCGACGAGAGGATACACCGAGGTCTTCTAGTCTGTGCATGCATTTCATCGCACGGACTTTAATGAAGGGTCCTGGCGCTCATGCCCTAGGTTCGAGCCCTGGCCGGGCCATTGTGTTGTGTCCCTGGGAAAGACACTTTACTCCTGTTTTTCCTACTCCTTCGGATGAGAGTATAAACCGAGGTCTAGTCTGTGTCGCATACATTCCATCATAACGGACTTTAAAGATCCTGACGCTCATGTCCTAGACGGGTGAGTGCCGGTGACAAGAACACACCCAGCATGCACCTAGGTCCTTCTCCCCCATCCCTGGCTGCCCAGGATTGTGCTCAGTTGTCCGGGCGTCAGACCATGCGCCCAAAGGCTGCAGGTGGGCGTCTCGGGCGGCTTGACTTAGATCCTGTATCGGCCAGCGCCTTGAGCAGCTCTTGAGCTGGAAAAGCGCTATATAAGAACGATTAAATAAATAAATAAATAAATAAATAGGTGAGAGCCAGAAGCATTAATACACCCAGCAAGCCCTTCCCTCCCTCCCTCCCCCCAACCCTCCTCTCCTCGGTCGCCCCAGATCGCTCAGCTGTCTGAGGCGTTAGAACGATGCGCAAAAAGCAGCAATTTGCCGTCCTCGGCGGCTTGAGTTAGATCCCGTCTCGGCCAACGCCTGGTGCTCAGCTCTTGAGCTGGTAAAGCGCTATAAAGATAATATTAAAAATAAAAATCATAATGTCTAACTGTCTCATGACAGCCTCCATGACAAGCAAACAGTCAATTACCCTAATTTGAGGGAGACAATCCCGTAGAATGTTGTCATGCCCGAAAGTTCGTTCAGCCGCCACCACCGCTGTTTTGATGACACTCGGTCCGTTTGCCGTGATGATTTTCAGGCCGGTGCTCGCATGTTTTGATGCCCTGAACCAACTTGGATTGAGCTCAAAGTACAGTTACCAGTTTACATACTACATCTAGACGCATTAACGACTACCCGAATTAGACTTTCATTGGGCAGAACAACACTAGACTTAGACTAATGACCAGGTTTACCTACTGTCTACTACACGCCACCCTCGGGTTAGCTCACAACCAAGCCCCGCATCATCATCATCATCATCATCAGCAGCAGCAGCAGCAGCAAAAGCATCATCATCATCATCATCACCATCACAACCAACCAGTATCGCTAATGTTCCCTTGCGTGTAGTTCTAACTGGAAACTCACACCCCACTTTCTCATCAGTCGATTTCTGATTTATGTAAAAGTGATTAAAACATACACACACAACACCACCACAAACAAATTCGATCTTCATTTTCAGTTTTCTTCCATTCAATCAAACACCACATCTGTTGGTGGGTGGTTGTTTGTCCACTAACGCTGTACACAGTATACTGATTACTGACGGGAGAATTCAGCCGTTTCCACGAGGTCGACAGGAAATCGATAAGTGCCTATGAATCAGTGCACTCACTGGTTTAGCAGCAAACGCATAACTACCCATGCGTTAAAGCGATCTATTTAAATTAATTCTAAACAGAGGTTTCGGACCAAATCATGTTTTCGCATGTACAAAAGTACAGTAAAGTTGACAAGTGAAACGTTTTAAAAACCTTTTATGGTGGTAAAGTTGATAATAAAACGATTGCTCTCCAACGTAAGCCTTTCTTCAAGGAGTGCGGATTATGTAAATACTTCAAAACTCGCTTCTTGAAGTTCTTTCCAGGAAGCAATGGATTTGGGGTTGTCTAGAAGAAGAAGAGGCGGAGGAGCATAAAAAAAAAGAAAGAAAGTAAAATAATGAAGAAAGAAAAAAAGGATTGGAGAAAGAAAGAAAAGACATAAATAAATGGCGTGAACACTGACATATTTGAATCCACTGCAGTAATGGATAACAGGATAACGGGAATTTATTTCACCAATTGACAAGTAATAGATACTACAATCGGAATATTATTTGGTGTTGGACAATGGCAGTATGTTTTATATTTAACACCTCTCTCTCTTTCTCTCTCACTCTCTCTCTCTTACACACACGCACACATACACACATACCTACATACACAAATACACACATGCATGCACAACCACACACACTCGCACAAGCATACCCAACAGATAAGCAGACAGATATAGTAAAACACACATTACTAGTTTAAAGTGATCACAATGCTGTGAAGAGTAACGAAAACAGTATCCAACTAATAATGTAAACGGACTGATGCTTTCTTAGAATGTTAATAAATAAAGCCAAGTTCTTTGTTGATTGTTTCTAATAACGTATCTCGATTCTAGAACAGAAGACGAGCCGGAGCAACAGACCCATCGAATTCAAGATGATTCTGCCTAGAGAAAATAAACAGCCCTCCTCCCAAGGGCGGTAAATCCGCCGCACTGTACCAATGGCTGCACCTTGCTAATTTGTTTCTAAAGAAAGAAACTCCACTAAAGGGAAGTTATCCGGGTCTCAGACACCATCTGTGACTTAATGGGATGCACCCTGAGTTTCTAGAATCGTTCCGACTTCCGCTTTCCTTTCTCAACTCAGTCAGTTCTGGTAATATATATTAATGTTGAAAGTTTGTGTTCTTTTTTTTGGTGGCAGACTGCAGCTGTGAAGTGGTTGCGAACGTGTATAGGTATAGGTATGAAAGTTGCTGGTTGCCTGGAAGCTGGCTTACGAAGGGTGTAGTAATAGGGAGGCACTGTGGTCTAATGGTAGTGCTTCGGCTTGCGGATCTGAAGGTCCCGGGTTCGAGCCCTGGCCGGGCCATTGTGTTGTTTCCCTGGGAAAGACACTTTACTCCTGTTTTCCTACTCCTTCGGATGAGAGTATAAACCGAGGTCTAGTCTGTGTCGCATACATTCCATCATAACGGACTTTAAAGATCCTGACGCTCATGTCCTAGACGGGTGAGTGCCGGTGACAAGAACACACCCAGCATGCACCTAGGTCCTTCTCCCCCATCCCTGGCTGCCCAGGATTGTGCTCAGTTGTCCGGGCATCAGACCATGCGCCCAAAGGCTGCGGGTGGGCGTCTCGGGCGGCTTGAGTTAGATCCTGTATCGGCCAGCGCCTTGAGCAGCTCTTGCTATATAAGAACGATTAAATAAATAAATAAATAAATAAAATAGTGCGTGTGGTGTGGTATGTAAATGTTTGCGCCACTTTATTGTTCATGAAAACGTTATTTTATTGATCAGTGAGAATGGGACATATGCAGAATTGTTTTTACTTAGTTCTGTTTGCATTATTGCCCTTGTATACGGAAATGTCACCACACACCAAATTTCCTTATAATCTATAGGGACAATAAAAATATCTCGAATCTATCATTTTAAAAATATATATATTTCCCTCCCCTCTCCGCAATACTCTCTTGGCCAATCGTGGTGTGTCTTCTGAATAGCCGGCCAGGGCAAATTGTGTTTGGGAAAACCAAAGTAGGTCTCACGAGGTACAGGTAAGATTACTTCAGTTACGTCCATCAGCTGGAAGTAAGTACTACCAGAGCTGCACTAGCAGGAGAAAAACACAGCAACACTTCGCACTAGGAGCAGAAGAAGACGGTAACCACTTACACAAGCAGTAGAAAACATCTTTTGTTAGCAGCAGAAGGAAACAGTTACCCCTTACACTATCAGTAGTAAAAGCACAGTAATCCATTACATTAGCAGTAGTACAAGCACAGTAATCCCTTACATTAGCAGTAGAAAAGTTTCGTTAATAGCAGAAAAACAAAGTAATGCATTCTTGCATTAGCAGTGGGGGGAAAAACCGCTTACACTAGCAGTAGAAGAATAATTTACGATCTGTTTACATCATTTCCACCAAACAAGACCGCAGTTGCTATAAATATATTGATGGGATGTCATATCAATTATTGACGCATTTGCCTGTGAAATTGAAAAATATTACTACATTCATTATGCCAACAGTGTTGGCAGAGTGTAATTCTCCCCATTTTCTGGAAGAAGTCAGTAGTTGTTCCAGTACATAAGCAAGGTAAATCTCCGTTCTTAATTATAGACCAATTGCATTAAACTCACATAAAGGAAAAGTATTTGAAAAAATAACTAAGAAAAATAGTAACATTTTTGTGAAAAGAACAATGTAATTCCTAAAAATCAAGCAGATTTAGAAAAGGTCGATGCACAACTGACCACCTGATAAAATTAATTAGTTATATAGCTTATATATAACATAAATGTAAAAAAAACAATAATGTACTCATAGAAAAAGTATTCTTGTTGCATTTTTCGATGTCAAAAAAGCATATGACAGTGAGTGGTATGCAAGATTGTTATATAAATTTAAAAAATATTGGAATAAGTGGTGATGTGTATAATTATATTTAAAAAAAAATTATCACGCGTATAATTATATTTTTAAAAATTACTTTTATGGCAGACCTATATGAACACGAGTATGAAACGCATATTCATCTTTTCATAACACTGACATGGGAATTCCTTAGTCTACTGTTAATATTGCGGTAGATGGCGGTGACTGCCAAAATAGTTGTTTTGGGCTCCGGTTTTCTGAATTCGTATTTCAGGGAATTACATGAATTTATGAATTTGACTTTACATATATTTTAATTTTACATTCTCATGCAAGAAAGAAAATGTTTGATGTTTAAGAATGTTGTAAATGTTAAGTAGGAGTTTAAGATGGTCAAATTGTTACACTTATTGTTTGTTAAATCTTTTTTTAATTTATGTATTTATTTGTGTGTTTTTTTTTCTAAAATAAATTTTTGTTGTTAGTCTAAGATCATTATGTTACAGACCTTAAATTAAATAAATGAAAAAGAGTACAGAAGTGCACATTTTGACATTGATTATAGTGTAATTAAAAAAGATAATTACACTAATCAATTAGTTACTGAGGTAAATATGAAAATATCTGAAAATAATTATATAAACCATTTGAAGAGGTTTACAGATGGCTCGGTATTAAATGCTTTAGATAGTGGATCGGCCTTTATGAATTTACCGTTAGAGCAATTTGGTTTACTGATTGTGTCGATTCAAAAGTGGTTTTGTATGCGTTAAAAAAGGGTTATTCCAAAGTAAGAAATAAATTCCTATATAAAATTAAACACATGATACGTTGTATATTATCTAGAGGAATAATTGTTGATTTCTGTTGGGCTCCATCACATTGTAGAATTCATTGGAATGAAGTTTGAGACAAATCAGCCAAAAAGAGAGCACTATCATTAGATTATATTTCTGTAAACAATTCGAGTCGAGTATGTGTTACCATGAAATGTATTCTTTATTAGAAAAAAGCCGTAAGTCAAGATAGTAACCTTAAAAGGGTTACTATAACGAACTGTTCATGACAGTTATCAAAATTAATATACAAGTTGAGAATGAACGCATGAAATGCTAAATATACCGCAGATATTCAGTGCACGTGTAGCAAAAATATATAAGTATACCATATTTTATTTTAATGTCCAGTTCTAAATTAACTGTATGAATATCAAGAAAATAATTTGATTGAATATGGACATTTTTTATATTAGGTATTACAACTTCACAGATTACAGCAGTTGTGAAAACTATTGCAACGTCGCCTATTGGTAGACTTATAGATTGGTTTTAAATCCCTCTTCCCCTTTCATTCCAATTTGTTATAAGGTTTATTAATTGTGATTTGATTGTTACTATTGTTGCTATTAATTAATGTATAATATTACCTGAATGTGCGAACAGACAATAAATGAAATATTGATTGACAGTGGAACGCTGTAACCCCTTAAACTAGCAGCAGCAGAAAGAAAATAGCAACGAAATTATCCATCTCGTTTGCAGCAGAATAAAAACGAAGTAAATCCTTACATAGCTGCAGAAAAACCACAGTAAGCCTTTACATTAGTAGCAGGAAAAAACTAAGTAAATCCTTACATTAGCAGCAGAAAAACGGTGTAAAGCCCGTCACTAGATAGAAAACGGGAGTTATCTCTTCTAGAAAACGTGTAGCATTAATACTTTTCACTGCACTATATAAAGTATACTCATTATTATTATTATTATTTTTTATTACTACTACTACTACTACTACTACTACTACTGCTGCTGCTGCTACTGCTACTACGACTACTACTACTACTATTATGTATAGAGACCTGACGTAACCTATTAACCTTTGGAATGACTAACTGCAGACTCTTAAACGATCTCCCCCGTGGGGGTGCCGGGTTTTTTAGTATAAATAGTATCCCCACTTTCTGGAAATTTAGTGCTTTAAATTCCCACTGTCGCCGTCTTTCTTCTTTGTTCTTTCTCATTCCTAATCTGTTCTATCAATCTGCGGTACTATCTTCTTCTTCGCTAGACCAGTCAACTACCTTTTTTCTTGAAAACTCTTCCGGGACAAAACTTTATGTGTGGGGTCTGTTGGATTAGCTTGGGAACATTGGACGCTTTCTGCCAGGTGGTCACTGGGGCATACTATGATGTTATTATTTGGCAGTATAAACATTTTATATGTATGTGTTTTGTTGATATTTTATAATGCCGTTTATATTCTAGTTTGTTTTTGTAAACGGGGGTTCAATAAATTAGAGTATAGCCTCAGCGTCCCCTGCGTGGGATGTCTTTATTGAAAAGTGACCGGCTGGTGGGGTGCCTTCAGTGTTACCACTAGGGTTGTTTTGGCAGATCTTTTATGCGGATCAGGGGCGAGTCCTCTTTTAGGGAAGTTGTGGTCTTGATTTTGTGGTCCTGATTTGGCTCTTTGCAGTCCGCTGGACCCTGTAAGCAATGAATAACTAACTAACTAACTCTTAAACAATCATTGTGTTACACGTATTTATCAATAGTCGATTCGGCCCCGATGCTGTGTAACGCGAATACGTTTATCCACGCAGCCTGTTCACTCAGCAACAAGGCAAGAGTCGTCGTATAAAGTTTTCCAACACTATTCAGCAAACATCAACAACTGCACACAAGATCGCTTTCCAAATATCACTACAAAAATCACTTTTTTACAAACAGACAGTACTCTCTGCAATCGAGAGAAACTTCGAACACTCCATCATGACGCAATAAAACCCATTCAAAAATAAAACTGGTCACCGGAACTACACAGTCTTACGTCATAGAACATTCTTTAGGTTCGAAGAATTGGTTAGCTATTACGACACAGATCTGGAAACTTCGATCAATAATAAACAAGTAATTACAGGAAAAATTCTCCACGAAACTACAACCATATCAAAAATAATCAACATTATCCAAAACTTTTTTTCTGCCCACAGCGCAGAATGAAATCAAAGCTATCACGCTATCATTGCATGCTTTGCAAAATAAAACGATGGGAACTACCGTGCCCGTCTCAATCGTAACACATTGCAATTTTAAGAAGTGCACACAACAACCCGATAGACGGTGACTCACCGCCCTAGCTCAGTGGTAGAGACTTCGACTGGCACTCCTATGACCCAGGTTCGATTCCCGTGGTGTGGGGCAAAAGTTGCCATTTCTCATTGTCCATCTGAGCAGTATAATTGCTCTGGTGGTCCAGTGTCGACTTAGCTCCTCTACTCCTCTTTCCTTTTATTGTTATGCCCTCCCTCACTCCCTCGGCAATAATGCCAATGGTGGGTACAGCGGATTCATTTAGATCAAAACTGGTGAAAACTTCCATGTTCATTCATTTAGATCAAAAATGGTGAAAACTTTCATGTTCATTCATTCAGATCGAAAATGTATCATGCAATGCGTAACGCAAGCGAAGACCAAGTCATCGTATCAAACCATACTCCAATATGGACAGGGGTTAATCATCATTCGTACCTTGTCTTAAGAAAGTGACCCAGCAATGTCCTCCTGAAAATAATGCTCAATAGGTCGAAACCCCAAGCTGAACAAACCATAGCTGAAGAACAAGCAGGATTCAGGGCAGGGCGAAGTACCACTGAGCAGATTTTCAACCTCAGAATAATCTGCGAGAAATACCTACAGCACCAACAACATCTATATCATGTGTGTTATTTTATTTTATCTCCATACAAACCAACAACACCAACAACAAAACAACAACAATGCAGACGACGTAAGTTTTTCAAGAATTATTTTTTTAATCTTCCTGCAACAACATAAATAAATTAACAAATAAATATTTTTCTGTAAACAGTACAATGTAAACCCCATATATTGCTACGCCAGGCAAAGAAGTCACCCACAGGGCAAAAAAAAGGGAATTACAAGAGATTGCATCCTTGTCTGTCGCCCATAAAACGTCCTTTGTATCAGCTTCCCAGCGTAATCGCTAGCTCGGTTACAGACCGGTAAAACCGGACATTTGCAAGACTTCCTGCCTTCACTTTCTCCTCGGCACACATATAATATTGCTGGGCTGCGTCAGACTGCTACTTTTAACCATGTCGGTATTTCTGATCAGCAACGTCGAACGCAATCCCACCGCCATCCCTCTCCCCAATGCAATATTTCCTGCACAAAATGGCAATGGGTGGCGTCAAAGTATCTAACTAAACCAGACCAGCGAGGAGATGAAAGAGCTTGCCTCTGTGGTGGAGCCTTGACTAGATCATAAAAGATATCTTCTTGGATTTCGTCCTACGCTGGCTACGCCTGATCAATAAGGTCTCAGATTGATCCGTTCAACATCACCGATTGAGCTCTGCGTGTAACCCTACATTCATCGAAATCATTCAATCACGTAAATGCACCAAGAACACAAGGCCCACCACCACCTCAACGCCTTTGCCATTTTATGTCAAGGCTCCAACAGTCGTCCTGCATTTTGTAACCTTTTGCATTCCTAGACATGTCTGAAAGTACCCGAATACTTGATCTCCCAAAAGCAATCTCAGAAGGCAGCAAGCAATAATCATTATTGACCATGCTGTTACCTTATTCTGCAGGCAGAACCAACCACCACACCGACAATGACGGATAGTCCTGTCGGCTGATCAAGACTTCCTGCGACCGCTACTACGCTAGTAGGACCAGACCGCGCCATGTGCAAATTGCTACTGGCCTAACTGTCCTTTTGGGAACGCCAAGAACACCCATTATCTACGTTTTAAGAGTTAAAAATACTGTCGCGTTATTGTCGTTCGATTGCTGTTCTACTGTTGTTTTTGTGTTCATTGCAGGCGACTATTCCTGTACATTCTTACGGCGACAATACAATATGCTAATATTGTGTGTTTCCTGTAAGCTGGTTTCGCGAGATAATGGAACTGATGATGAGCGGGACATTCTTGGCAACGCCTAAATGCTGTGTGTGTTACGTTCGAGACGCGCACGGTTGTATGTGTGAGACGCGCACGATAGATCCGATCGTTTTGTTTTGCAAAACATGCAATAACAGAGTGTATTTACCTTTGATTTGATTTTGCATTGTTGTTAGAAGAAGCTTGGTATAATGTTGATAATTTTCGTTGGTCGATAATCATATTATTGAAGAATTTTCTAGGGTTGCTTGTTTCCTATCAATCGAAACGTCTAGATAGATCTACCGGTAGCGGAGAGATTCTTGGACCCTAAAGAAAGTTGTATGACGTAAGACAGTGATGACGAATTTTATTTTAATTGGCTGTAATTGCGTCACGCTGGACTGTTCGAACGTTCTCTAGAGTATAGAGAGACTATATATGTACCGCGCTGTTTCAGAGTTGAGAGAATTGAAAAGAGACAAAAGTTTAGAAGACAGAAAAGTGAAAAGCGATTGAGCGATTGTATGGAGCTGTTGATGTACGCTGAATAAAGTTAGAAAACTTCATACGACGACTCCTGCCTTGTTGCTGAGTGAACAGGTTGCGTGAATAAACGAATCTGAGTTACACTTATCCGGATTCAAGCATCGGGGTTCAATCAAATACTGATAAAAAAAACAATAACGAGTGTAACAGTGTGGCAATCTCGAGACTACACTGCGCAGTTAAGACATCTGAGGCTTGCGTTGGCTTCTCTACTTGTTAGAGGTACTCGGCGATTCTTAGCTACGCTGTGTGACTTGGGACCACGTTATAAAAGGATAGAAAAGCAAGAATGTGTAATAAAATATACAAAAATAAAATTATAAAAAAAACAATTAAAAAAGAAACAACGGCATAAATTTTGCTATACTGTAAAAAAAAAATAATTAAGAAGCACGAAGGGATGAGTATGAAGACTATAGAGGGAAGACATTAAACAAGCATAGGCGGGAATCCAGGTAGGCTAGCTCCATGAACCTCAAAGCTCTTGAATTACCGTCACTCCCTTTCCCCAAACAGTAAATTCTTATGAAACGGTAGGGGAGATTGCATGTGTTAACAGAAGTATCGCAATTCAGCAATGAAATGCATGGGGAAGTTCAGGAGAAAAAAAGAAAATAGAAAATGATCTGAAGATAAAGTGAATAACATGAGGGGAGAAGATTATAGCGTCGAGGTAAACCCTAAAAGGGTATCTCGCTTTTCTGCAGTGAAATGTGAGAGCGCGAAACTGTACAAAAAAGGGGTATGGATTTTTTTTTTAGGGGTAGTAGTAACAACGTAAGAGGTGACATTAAGCTAAAAGCATATAAATATATCGTCTTTCTTCAATATAATAGTGTGGGATAGGGTAGCGGCGGCGGGATGCCTTCATTGTAACATTTTCTAATCGCTGGCCATTGATCCCCGTCGGGGTAGTATTGTCGCGAGGGTAAAGTGACCGATGGATGGTCTGCACGGATCGATGACCGTATTGGAGTGTGATTGATCAGGGCTGCAGGTAGCGCTGATTAAAAGGTAATGGATAACATACACGGGGGCAGGCGCTCCCGCCGCGCAACACGTGCAACCCCCAACCCCCATTCCTCCGTCAACAAGGTTTCGGGCATTGTTAATTTATTTATAGCTGTCCAAGGAACTGAACTATGAACAATCGTTTTGCAGCAAGTCCAACACAGTTACCGTCTATTCTTACTTATAAATTGTATTTTACCGCTGACTTTATAAAGAGGTTTAAAAGGGCCTGGGTATCAAGGATTTTTGAGAACTTGCACTTCGAATCACTATAATTTGTGAGATGTGTGCGCATTATATACATTCTTGTCTGTTTTTGTGCGCATTATATACATTCTTGTCTGTTTTTTTTTTCTTGACGATGAGTTCCTCTGGTGGGAATCGGCAATGCTGTCACATGGAAAGATGATATAGCAACTACACGTTGCTTAAACCGACCGCTAACATTTGAACGTGAATTTTCTTCCTTAATATTTAGACAGACCACTGACATTTGGTTCTGAGGTCTCTTTAATATGTCGGATGAGCTTGCTCACGCAGAGTGTCAGGCTGATTGATTGATTGATTGATTGTTGCTTTAGGTCCAGCGGATTCTTCCGAGCCAAATCAGGACCGGACGCAAACTTGTTTTTTCCAACCTAGTTCCAGTCATTCGCCCAAAAAGGCAATCACCGAAGTCGAACGAAGCTCTCCGATGTGTTACGAAATGATGCTTGCATGACTACGACTAGCTGACATTAAAAATGATCGCTGTTGCTTCTAATTCTTTTCGATTTACACAGATTTAGCATTTCGCAACGGTATACTTTGTTAATATGAGCATAATATGAACATAATTATTATCGACCATATTTAATAGTTGCGTTCCTTGATTTGCATTTTGTTAGTTCTCAGCAGTAAAGGCTAATAATAGCATTGCCCATTTCCTGCCTAGAACCAAGTAGACACTGTTATACAGTATACATAGGCTTAATCTACATTATTATATTATAAGTCAGTCTCCGCGCAGCGAAGAAGCTCACTAGCTGCATATAATTATTAGACCTGTATTGTTTGTTTTATACGTAAATAAATGTATAAACTATATCTATTCTAATTGATAATATTTAGGCCTATACTTTATAATATTCGAATCTTGAAATTTCCGGAGAAGGACGAATAGACTAAGCGAATTTTTTTTAAATAACTCGAGATCAGAGTTAAATTAATAGTTAGTTATTCATTGCTTACAGGGTCCAGCGGACTGCAAAGAGTCGAATCAGAACCACAAAATCAAGACAACTCGAGATCAGAGTTAAATTAAAAGCTTATTAGTTATTCATTGCTTACAGAGTCCAGCGGACTGCAAAGAGCCGAATCAGGACCACAAAATCGAGACCACAACTTAGCAAGTAGTAGTAGTAGTAGTAGTAGTAGTAGTAGTAGTAGTAGTAGTAGTACTAGTAGTAGTACTAGTAGTAGTATAGTTATTTAGTTAAATCTTTAATTTATTTGTTTTGTTTGTGTGTTGTTATTATTATTATTATTATTATTATTATTATTATTATTATTATTATTATTATTATTATTATTATTAGTTTTATTATTATTATTATTATTATTATTATTATTATTATTATTATTATTATTATTATTATTATTATTATTATAATTCCTACTTTAAAAAAAAAATAAAAAAGAATAGTGTGCTGCTGTGCGTGCTCAATGGTGTAAATATGGTCAGTGACGTTTTGTTTGTTTTTGCTGAAGTTGGGTGTAACCCGAAATATTCAGATGGTGGTGTTACTGGTTATTTTTTCTTATAGATTTAACAAAGTTTTCAGATGATTTATAAATTTCCGCCCGCCACGCAAAATTTTTTTAATGCTTGTTTCTCATTAAAATACATATAATTGAAATACATATAACAAATTACTGTATCAGTTAAAAAGAATAATATTAGTTAAATAAATAATTGCTTTGGTGCTTGCAATAAAAATATCACTTTTTTTGAGACCATTATAAACTTGCTTTGCCTTGTTGTACTGAAGTGACACCAACGTCTCCATAGCGCTTTGAAGTTTTGTCATGGTTTTATTGTTGATATAGATGTGAAATCGTTGTATGTGTGCTTTATGTGTTATGTATTACTTTTACTCCTTATTACTAATTGTGTCAGTATATTATTCATCATAAAATAATAATAATAATACTAACGGCTTCAAAATGCAAATCTCGACTTGAGCTTGAAGCGGTGCAGATCGAAATAGAATTAGATCTAGCAGCGGCTATTTTTATGCACGGATGTTTCACCACAGGCGCTGAAGTCTTTTCTTTTGTCTTTGTAAACTCCTAAATACGTACGTAGTATAGTATGTAATGGAGGCCTACGAAAGACGAGACTTCCAAGCCTGTGGTTTCACGTAGTCCTGCCAGCATTCGTTCGTAAAACATCGGATAGCTTCGCTCGACTCGGAGAGCTTCGTTCGACTTCGGTAATTGCCTTTTTCGGGAAAGTGACTGGAACTAGGTTGGAAAAAACAAGTTCGCGGACCGGACAACCCCCAATAAACCCCCCCAACGCATAAAAGATCTGCCGAAACAACCCTAGTGGGAAAATTGAATGCCCTCCACCGGCCAGTCACTTTACAATAAAGACATCCCACGCAGGGGACGGCTGAGGCTTTACCCCAACTACTCGAACCCCCGGTTACAAAAACAAAATAGAATACAAACATCATTATAAATCATCAACAAAACACATACATATAAAATGCCTATAGTGCTAAATAATAACATCATAGGAAGCCCTAGTGACCACCCGGCAGAAAGCGTCCAACACTCCCAAGCTGATCCAACAGACCTCATACACAAACAAGGAGTCTTGTCCAGGAAGAGTTTTCAAGAAAAAAGGTAGGTCATTGATCTAGCGAAGAAGAAGATAGTATGGCAGAGTGATAGGACAGATCAGGAATGGGAAAGAGCAAATGAGGAAGACAGCGACAGTGGGAATTTAAAGCACTAAATTTCCAGAAAGTGGGGATACTATTTATACTGAAACTCCCGGCACTCCAACGGGGGTACTGTTGCCGCAGCGAATCAGTCATGCCTACAAAGGCAAGAAAGGTTTTCAACTGGGTTTTCCCTTTTCCCTTTATAGGTTAGAACAATCTACAGTGGCAAGATTGCTGCGACGGGCCACTATACGCTGCTCTCGTCACTAACAAGATGAAATCAAAGATCAGCAGTTACATTCTACCGCTGTAAGGATCACACTGCGTGTTGCTTCATGCAAACGCCGTACTATTTACCGAAGTTAGACGCAATTTTCGATAGGGAGTTTATTTTTCAACCGCCCTATAGGAGTTAAATGCATTGCCTCACAACCTACCCTCTAGATTCTCCGTCTAAATTACACCCCGACAAAACAGAGAGCAATGGCGTTCAAGGAAAACGTGCCCATCATTACTAGGGTTGTCGTGATTACTGACTTGACTTAAGTCGACTGGACGTATATTATTATCACTACTTTGCGCGCGCGCGATCCCACACGCACACGCACACACACACAAACACACAACACCGGTCACGCACTGTACGAGATTGCCTCACAAAAACGAGATCTCGTTCAGAGCAGTTCATAATGAATAAGCCAATAAGAACGATAGTACTGGTGACCTAAAAATAAATAAATAAATTTTAAAAAATGAACTGCTGGGAGCTGTACAAGCATCGGTCGGTGCTCCTGAGTGCATCTCTTAATTAATGTAGGAGTCGCGTCACCCCCAGGACATTACCGGAATCCGAAGTCTACTTGTCTTCCTTGTTTACTTCAACAGTCTTCAGTTCCGGAACAAGTATATTAAGTTAATTGTGTGTGTGTGTGTGTGTGTGTGTGTGTGTGTGTGTGTGGGTGGGTGTGTGTGTGTGTGTGTGTGTGTGAGAGAGAGAGAGAGAGAGAGAGAGAGAGTGGACTTGTATACACGGCGCGCTATTTGGACAAACTGGTGAACATCTATCTAACTTGTTTTGACAGCCCTCGTTGTTTTGACGTCAAACCAATGATCCGTTAGGGTTATGGCTGTGTTAGGGTAAGGGTTAAAGGTAAGGATCAGGGTAAGGTTTAGCGTAAGAACACTGAAAGGCATTTTAAATGAAAGGGGACGAAATATGACCCATTGTCAACACAACGTATGTGGCGTTTCAAGAAAGTCATAATAACCCTGTGAAAAAAGTTTGTGTGTGTTTGTGTGTAGGTGTGCGTGTGCGTGTGTGTGTCTGCGCTTGCGCACTTGACAGATTGTATGGGTGTCTGATTATGCAATGCACAGCAACCGTTATATAAACAACAATAACCCGAGTTTTGTGATCTAAATACAGCAAGATCTATGTCATATTCATGAAACCGCATTCCCAAACAACCAGTTCGGGGATCGGTCATAAAACAGGACCTATGGAAAAATAATAATTCCACATCAATCAAAACAGCAGAAATGCGGATTTAACCCATATTAATTATTACTTCGTCAAACTCGGCACGGAAACCCTCATATATTTCAAGGCAATGAATCCGCCACGACCTTCCTTCCCGAATACAGGATATATTATAAGTGTCCCCGTCTTGGAAGCAATGTCCATCTGCATATAATCAATCAACGTGTATTCTACGCACAGTTACATTAAGATAGCAACATAATGTACAATTTGAAACAAAAACAGATGTTGATACATCCATTAAAACTTGTTTCAATGAATCCGCCGCGACCGATCTGTTCTTGGGGTAAGCATTTAATAAGGCTCATGCACACCACACACAAAAAGTGGTTTACAAACCCTAATTTTGATGACAGCAAAACAGTTGCATTTTCTCTCTTCAAGCAAAAATGCTTCTGGTCATTAACTCAATGCCTGAGTGATTGACAAGATTAAAACGGTGTAATCGTTTAAAAGGTGCTTCTAAAGAGGTTTTTCCAATGCA
Organism: Oncomelania hupensis; assembly: GCA_036898135.1. NCBI lineage: Eukaryota > Metazoa > Mollusca > Gastropoda > Littorinimorpha > Pomatiopsidae > Oncomelania > Oncomelania hupensis. Next base: position 62,380,127 of record CM072518.1, read on the forward strand.
AAAATACTGAGGAGAACTGCTGATGTTTTAAAAACGAGGATATTTTTTTAATTAGCCGTCTTTGAAATTTTAATAAGCATCGTAAAACATGCATCGAAGTTAACCAAATTTTTATACAATGTTACCAATTTATATTTTTGGATGTTGGCCTAATTATTATTTTCTTGTATTACTATATTACATTGTATGTGTTCTTATGCAAAATCTAGCTTAGAGAATTAACCCCTCCCTCCCCCTCCCCCTTCTCCCATAAGTCGGATATGGTTCTCAAGCTTCAAACTCACTTGGCTCTTACTTTGATAAAAGAAATAAATTTGGATAACGTTCTTTTATGCTTCAAACTGATTTCTTTCTAGGATAAACCTTTCCACGAAGTCATTAAGCTTTGATCTACGACTTTTACCGACGATAATTGCCTTCTCAATCGATGCTCTTTTTCCGGCTTCTGCAACGTTCCTGTTAAAGTTTTATTGACTTGGTCGTCTTTCGAGATTCGCTTCTTTTCATTCCGAGCGGTATCCGATGGAAAGAAGAGCGTTCGAAAGATGATCGACTTCGAGCAAAGAACACAGAGAACGAGGATATATATTCTATCTTCTTTTTTTTTTTTAAGTTGAAAAGAGATTGCACGGTCAGAGTGTCTGGAAATGAATTTATGCAGCAAAGTGCCCAGAAGTTGCAAGAAATTGTGAACTCGGCGTGTTGGCAGATTGGGGGGGGGGGGGAAGGGGGATGGAGAGTGAGAGAGAGAGAGAGAGAGAGAGAGAGACGTTAAGGGTAGGCTAAGTAGGTGTCCTTGGGGTAGGCCAATGTAGTTTTTCTTGTAAGAGGTCGAGTGTAAGTGGAAACAGGGGGAGAGAGGGGGGGGGAGGTAAGGTTGTAGAATACAGCGTGGGGTGAGACTAGTTGAGACCTACTCCCTCACTAAAGAGAAGGCATCGTCTAGTCTCAGCTACACTGTATGAAGGTCACTGGTGTAGATGATGATGATGCGAGAACGCGACAATCTCTCCCTCTCTCTCTTTCAAAGGGTCCTCCATCCTACAATCACGCCATCGTTCGTTCGTTTATTAGATTAACGTCCCCGGACACTTTCGCATATAGGGGACTTGTTTAGGTGCAGACGATAGGAGATATCCCGATGAGGGTGAAGATAAGAAGTCGAAGACTTTTTTGAAGCAAGGATGAAGAGGCCGCGGTGTAAGCATGGGTTCACACACAGAAACAAGGTGGACGCTCGTGAGGGTGGAAGGCGACAGGCCAAGGAAGGGGGTGAGAGCTATTGTTGATAAGGGGCGGACATTACTGGAAAAAAAAAAACTTTTATATGAGAGACAGACCAGGTCTGTGATGCTGTTGGCAAACAGGGGCAGGTCTGACTGATTATGTAAGCATAATGGTAAAAATAAAATCAGTTAAAAAGGTAAAAAATCCTTCAGGACCACACTAAACAAGTCAACAAAAAAAAAAAGGAGATAATAATGCTAAAATGTGATAAAACCGCAAAAATAGATGCCAAAAAGGTGGCCATTAATAAAAGTCGTATATATTTACAACTTTAACCCACGAGGCGCGCGACAGTGGGATAACCCAAGCATACGCATCACACCACCGCGCGAACACTCCCTATATCACAACTATTTAGCATGCCAATGGCTTTTCTCTCGCTCTATCTTTATTTGGCCTCCCTCTGGTGCCCTCTGCAAGAAAGTGTCCAAGAAACGGAAACGTGAGCGGCAATCAATTCATGTCTGCTTGATCGAACCCCCGACCACTCCGAGAGAAAAATTGAACCCATTTAAAATGTGTAGCCAAGCAGGTCCACAGCATCTCTTAATTTACTTTCCATGATGAAAACTGAACTTGGGACTATTGGTTGCATTCTATCGTCACGCATTTACATAAGCCCTCTCGTTAACATTCCATGAAATATTTACGATGGCGTATTAAAGTAAATCCCTAAGTCATAAAACCCTGACCCATTGTAGCTTAATCCTCAACAGATCAAAGTGAATGAATAACAATGTAAACCACACTCCTATCTTCACAATTTAATAGTCACTGAAAAGGACATAAGCATAACATTCTTGAAGCTATACCAACGGGAGATAGAGGTATGATGGGGACGAGAAAATCTGTGTGAAAGAAATGGAAGAATATCATGCAAAAGATGTGTGGTATGGTGTGGTGTGGTGTGGTTTGGTGTGGTGTGGCGTGTGGTGTGTGAGGTAATGTGATGCGACAGAGAGCTCCTTTTATGAGCTGATGATGGATGATTTTGGATGGAAAAGCAAGAACCAAGAACCAGATCATACCCGCCTGATAAATGTCGGATAAATGAGGGACGGGACGATTCCAGAGAGCATTTCCTTTGCGCTTATACGAGGCACGATTTGATAGTCCCGTCTTTCATGAGGTACTTCTGAAGAGCGCGCACAGCCAAGTGTATTGGGTTGGACTCGAGGGCCGAGCTTATGGCGCGGCTAAGGTCCCTCTTGTCACCGCCGGAGCCATCACAGGCACAGACAGTGACCGGACAATATAAGGCCCAATATCCCCCATAGAAGACGGTGGGGCCGGGTAGCTCAGTTGGTAAGAGCGTCTTGCTAGTAACCGAAAGGTCGCTGGTTCGAATCCCGGATTGGTCAACGTGTGATCATATTATTTTCCCCTTTACCAACAACTGGCCCGCTGGTGTCAGTATAAATCGGTCCAGTAGTCACCTATATGCGAAAGTGTCGTGTGACTATAATCTACAAACAAACATAGAAGACGTTGAGGGGCCGGGTAGCTCAGTTGGTAAGAGCGTCTTGCTAGTAACCGAAAGGTCGCTGGTTCGAATCCCGGATTGGTCAACGTGTGATCATATTATTTTCCCCTTTACCAACAACTGGCCCGCTGGTGTCAGTATAAATCGGTCCAGTAGTCACCTATATGCGAAAGTGTCGTGTGACTATAATCTACAAAACAACAACAACAACAACATAGAAGACGCATCCATTAGCCCTTCAACAACGGGACTCGCCACAGGCACAAACAACGGCCACCTGACACGGCAGGCCAAAACTCTATTGCAATCATGCCAAGAATTGAAGGCTCTCTCGCTAAACGTGGTGGGTGTTAAGAAAACGCTGAGCTCAAGAGTTGGAAATAACGAGTTTCTTAATACCTTGTTTCGGAAGTAAAATTTATCAAAGCATCGTGTTGGTCGACGACAGGCGAAAGATATTAAAAGTGAGGGAGAGAGAAGGAGAGAGTGGGATGAGAGAGGGGGAAGGAGAGAGACGTGAGAGGGTACCTCAACGGAACATTCTCCACTTTCCATTGTAATCTTGTTCTATCACGTCCTAATCAAGCCCATATGCACAGGAATGAGATGTTCTGGCGGTGTGTTGTCTTTCAGCGATTATCGGCAATGACTTTTTACAAATAAAAACACTTTTAGATAGAAACTGATTCAAACCTCATTTGGTCCTGATAGGATAGACTTTATATAATTAACCCAACAGCGAAGTAGAATAATTTGAAACAGGTACTCGTAATAACAATAACTTCTTCGTACGGATGCTCAGTTCAACCGATCTAGTATACTCGCTTTTCAGTACTGTGCTGCTTGCAATGTAGTGGTTGGAGGAATCAGCAATCCGTCAGTCGGTGGTCAGTCCGGTAAATGATAAGACAACTTTTTTTTATATACTTCAAAACAAAGAAAACAAATCACTAGTACTAGTATCGACAAGGCAAAGTGAAGAAGAAGAAGAAGAAGAAGAAGAAGAAGAAGAAGAAGAAGAATCTCTCTCTCTCTCTCTCTCTCTCTCTCTCTCTCTCTCCCTCTCTCTCTCTCTCTCTCTCTCTCTCTCTCTCTCGAATTAAGAGATGAATGCAAAGATCACGAACAAAAGCCTTGTAGAATGCAATCCTACTCCAGCTATCAAGGTCGCGGTAAGTAGTACTGTGACGTAACGCTGGACCCATGACTATTAATTAAAGACATCGTCATGGTGGGTACGTCCCTTATAGGCTTTGTATCCGGAGACGTAAATCTACCCAAAGCAACGCTACTCAACGGTGGGTTCGAGGAGAGCTCTCGGTGGTACTACCACTGTAATCCTATCCTATCCTATCCTATCCTATCCTATCCTGTCCCATAACCCGAAGGTCGTAGGGGCACCACAGATGATCGCTTAACCAGCATACTCCATCTTTCTCTGTCCTCAGCAGCCCTCATGGCTTCGTTCAGTGTCTGTCGCGAAACGAAACGCTCGCGAGAATTTTTATTTTCCAAGTGCAAATTGTTTTATAGAGTGCCTGTGCTAGATTTAGAAATATGACGTCAATTTTGCTGCGTGTCAATCGCCATTTTGTGTATTCCTGGAAAAGAATAAAATGGACGATTTTTATCGATGATTCTTTTGTGTGAAAGTTTGTGATTAATGCCAATAATAAAATTTGAGGAAAAGCAAAGAGGTTGTGAGCTATTAATTTTACAAAATATAATATTTGAGGTGATAGGTCATTTGTTTGCGTTGGGAAATTTTCATTGGTTGTTTTAATGATAAAAGTATGGTAACCTTAGTAAAATGAAACAGAGGCGAAATCGGTTAGGAAAACTGTCAATCAGTTGGGAAAGAGATCTAGACTGGACAAGGAGGATTCTACCCAAGCTCCGAGGCAACTTATTCTGTGGGGTGCCAACGACAGTTTAGCTGGAGGCTGAATGATGTCAGATGTGGTTGGGCCAAGAAGATAGTTGTTCCTCGACGTTTGATCAGCTTTAGCTGAAATTCTGGCACCGTAGGGTAAATATTTAGATTTTTCTTCATTCAAGATGATTTCCCAAGAAGATTGATACGTGTGATGATTTGTTCATTGAATATATGTATTTTTCAGAGGAGAAAAATAGTTTGTTCATTGAATGCATTTGTTTTTCAGAGTAGTGAGATAGTTTGTTCAGTGAATGCATTTGTTTTCCAGAGGAGACAAATAGTTTGTTTGTTTGAATGCATTTCTTTTCCAGAGAAAAATAGTTGGTTCGTCTGAATGCAGTTGGTTTTCAGGGGACTGATGTGTTGATTAATCGTAACATGTTTTTCCAAGCAGAGCCGGACCTGAAGGAGTTTAAGTTTGTATGAAAATAATTTTCATGCAGATTTCTAAGACTAGTTTTGTTCGGCAGGTGTTTTTATCTTGTGGTATTATCCGTCTGGGATATCTGTGACGATGTCATCTTTGTGACTGGCACTGGATTCTTCGATGACGTCTGGCTTATGATCGGAGTGACTGATTCTAAGATGGAACTGTACGTTAACGAGGGCTACAGAAGTCACTGGTGGGTCATGGACAGCCTTTAGATCTAACGGCGACATCGACGTCAAGTTCCAGCTCCTATTAACTTTTCTACAACTCACCTAGTTCCGGATTTCTTCATCTGTTAACAACGATTTCAACGAGGACTTTATAAGAAGCTAAGTTAAAAAAAACAATCGAACTTTATTTTCGGTAACCACGACAAAAGTATCGCCAAATTATCGTTCCGATCTCGAAGAAAAAAATGAACGGAATATAATAAAATACTCGAACTTGGAAAAATGTGTTATGTGTTTGTAATGTGTTGGAAGTAAATGGTGTACCTTAGGTTTTTTTATTGAAATAAAACCATGTTCTGGGGTAAGTCATGAAAGTCAAGGAAGTCCTTCATCAGTAGTGATCACCCAGTAACACCCAGGTTTGCGACAGTGTCAAACCGGTCCATTCTCGAATGTTGTCCTCCCACCTCTTTTTCTGTCTCCCACGCTTCTATTGCACCGTGCATTGCATGATTTTTTTTTTTTTTTTGGCAAGGCCTGATGCTCTGATGATGTGGCCATACCACTGTAATAAGACAGGCAATTACTGTTTCGCAATAGCCGATGCTTCATCATAGGAGGTGAATTATTCAGCCTGCGGGAAAACTCGCATTACCGCAGCGCGACGGTCCTCCGTCGTTATCAGGTTATGCTGGTGGTCAGAGAACCCAGCTTGAGAACTAACGGTCACTGGGAATGAATTCGCATTCCGTCATCCCCCTAATAACCTTTAGTGTGAACAACAAATGATCAAGCACGCTATATCACGAACTCGGATATTTATATTGTAAAACGGAAACTCCCACATGGAATAAGATTATTATGTAGGACTTCTAAATTGTCTTTATAACTTGTCAAAACAAAACAACAACAACAACAACACAAGAATTCGTCCAAAAATGGGAATCAACTTTCACGAAAGACTGACAAACTTCTAAACAGATTGTAGGCAAGTCCTGTCCGGATCAGAAAGGAAGTTATCAAATGTACGGCAGAGGTCTATATCTCCGAGATTAATATAATAAGAGTTTTTACCATAGATCTTTCAAACGGCACATGATCTTACTGCAGAGACAGGAATCTAACGAAAAGTCGTCCTGTTTTCTCTGATCTTAAACGACAATCACTGTGTCTATAATTGTGGCTTGTAATGGACAACATCAAAAGACGACGAGCTAGTGGGAATGAAAACGGAAAGACATAATACACCGAATACAGAGTTTATTCAGCCTAGCAACAACAGTACATTGCACACGGACATTGTCCCGATGTGGGTACACACACACACACGCGCAGCCGAGGGTACACAGTATTATCATGACTTTCATGAAACGCCACATAGGCTATGTTGTGCTGACAATGGTCATATTTCGTCCCCCTTTTAAAGTACTTTTAAGTGTTCTAACCCTAACCCAGCCCTAACCCTAACCGATCATAGTTCTGACGTCAAAACAAGTAGGTCTGTCAAAACAAGTTATGTAGATGTTCACTGGTTTGTCCACATAATACCGTGTAAACATGCCCACACACACACGCACACACACATACACACACACACACACATGCGTGTACGAGGTACAAATGGGGTAATTTCACCAACTTCGCGGCCCTTAGGCGGCGAATTAGGTCAAGTTTCTCCAAAAAAGACACTTTTTCGCAAGAAGTTTGACCTAATTCCTCGCTCCTAAGAGACGAAGTAGGTCAAGTTTCTGAAAAAAAGCACATTTTTCGCAAAAAGTTTGACCTAATTCCTCGCCTATTAGAGACGAAGTAGGTCAAGTTTGTTCAAAAACACAGCTAGGATAAGGAACTTTCCTCAACGATTAGGGTAAGGCAGTGCCTCGACGATTAGGGTAAGGCAGTGCCTCGACGATTAGGGTAAGGCAGTGCCTCGAAAAGGGTTAGGGTCAGGGCTAGTTGCAGCGCTGCAACTAGCCCTGACCCTAACCCTTTTCTGGAACGGGTGCCTTACCCTAATCGTCGAGGCACTGCCTTACCCTAATCGTCGAGGCACTGCCTTACCCTAATCGTCGAGAAAAGTTCCTTATCCTACCCGTCTGGAAGATGCACTACAACTACACCAGGTCAAGTGTACTTGTAGTGCATGTGCACTACAACTACACTTGACCTGGTGTAGTTGTAGTGCACATGCACTACAACTACACTTGGGCAAGTGTACTTTAAGTGCACATGCACTACAACTGCACTTGGCCAAGTGTACTTTAAGTGCACATGCACTACAACTTCACTTCGTGAAGTGACGTTGTAGTGCACATGCACTACAACTGAACTTTCATGTACTTAGAACAAATGAGCAACGCCAGACAAATGGGGAACGACAAAATTACCTCATTTGGTACTAAAAATGGCAAATTTCGTTCCCCAAATGTGACGTTTCACAACTACACACACACACACACACACACACACACACACACACACACGTCCACACCACAGGCAAATATAAGAACTACTATCATAATAAATGTCTCTAACGCACAAAGCATTCTATGGTCACTTCACTTTACAATTGCTCGGCCCCAAACCCTTGTTAAAAAGCGCCTGCCACTTCAAAATTTATTCACGAAACTCCATACAATAAATAATCTGCTTACAGACGTTATTGCAACTTAAAAAACAAAGGTCTGTAGAGTTCCCAATCACATTGGACAAGTATCACAGACAAATCAATAATCATATAAAAGGCTAAAAGGAAGCGAGCACGCATGCATGCACGCACGCACACTCTCTCTTTCTCTCTCTCTCTCCCTCCCTCTCTCTCTCTCTCTCATCAAATCCAACTTCCACAGCAGAAATGGAGTATCTGATAGTCTTCATGATAGAAAAACAGAAAAGCTGAAAACTTCTCAAATATCCAACTCAATGCCTGTGGCTATTCGTGGCTAGGCTCTGCACGCAATTTCAAACGGCCTGCAAATGAGACAATCAAACTCGGCGGAAGCTAAAACAACAACGGCGGGTTTCCTTCGAAAAAGACGCCCGTTACACTCTCGAAAAGCATCTAAATGTTCATTCCGAGTACGACAGTATTGCCACCTGCAATACGTAGGTACGTAGGTGGTTTCAGTTTGAGCAAAAGAAAATGTAGTACTCGTGCAAAGCCCGGTTCCTGGCGGCCATTCTTTTGATCTACTAAGCAGCGCAACTTTTGTTTAGCATGCAACCCGAATGCTGTGCATACTGAGGAGCCAGGGGGCTCGTAACATTATGTAAATCAAATTGATGGGCGCTGGAAAACTTCTGTTACTGAAGAAACTGCAGCTGCAGCTGCGACTTTCCGCCAAAGATTCGCAGAGAATACAAAACCGCCAGAGTTCTAAAAATAAAAAAAAATTGTGAGGAAGGTGACTTTGGATTTTTTGTGGTTTTGTTGTTGTTGTTGCTGTTGCTGAGCGAATCTCAAGAAATCGGATCAACAAGGTTCGGACCTGTTCTAACCTCAAGACAAATTATTATAATAAGAGTTCAAGACGTTGCATCACTAGACAACAATGCTGTCTCCTAGATCTATACCTAGTTTGTGCAATTTTCTCCACGTTTGTCAAAGACCCGTCCTTATATTAGCATCTAAAAACTCCATCAACTTAACCATTGATGAAACTGCACTTGCAGCAATGTTTTGCCCGGTTTCCCAACCAAGCTAACGCTCGCTATTGCACTGAGTGCAAAACTTCCCACCGCCGTAGCTCTGTGGTAGAGTGTTCGCCTGGCACATCGATGACCCACGTTCGAGCCCCGTGGTGGACAAGATAATAAAAGTGACCCAATCTTCACTGTCCATCTTAGCCGTATGATTGCTCTGATGGTTCAGTGTTGATTTGGGTCCCTAGCCCCTCTTACCTTGGACAGTTTTCTCCGTCTGCCATATCGCCAATGGTGGGTGCAAACGTGTAAACCTCAATGTGCATCCAGTCTCCCTAGTAGTAGTATGCAGTGTAAGACTTCGTTTTCCAGTGAGGGGCAACGTGTGGAGACCAAGTTTTATGTCCTAACAATATTGTCAGAAGGAAGTGGCAAGAACTACAACGGTTTTAAAAAAATCGATACACTCCCCATCCCCCTCTCCCCCACCTCCAAATTCTCGCTTTGGTGCCCGCTCAACTTCTCCAAACAATCCCATCAAACGAAAAACGCAATGCACCGTGATAATCAAGAGAACAGTCCGGAAATTTAAGTGGGCGAGAGAGCCGTAGGGAGAAAAACGTAACCAGAATGGAGAGGGGAGGGGGGAGGAGAAGGGAAGGGGAGCGAGGAAAGGGGAGGGGGAGGAGGAAGGGGAAGGAGAGGAGGAGGTATAGAGAGGTTATCTCGCCAACGCAGCTAGAGGTAACTCAGCTACTAAATTTTTAACACGCGATTAAATAAATGGGAAAATTGTATCGCACTTTTGTCATCGGTGTATTTCTTAAATTAAGAGAGAGAAACTTTTGAAACTTTTTTCAAACTTTTTTTGAAACTTTTTTTTATTAGGGATAAAGATTTTAGACTAATAAGAAGTCTAATCTTCCAATCTGTCCCTTAACAAATTAACATAATAAATAACCTTTAACATTAACTTGGAAATCATAGAAATCACACACACATGCACTCACACACATGCACACACAATCACACCATCTTCATCATGATCTTTAAACAATGTTAGGCAACCACCACCCTTCCTATCCCTCACCCTCATAATAATAATACAAATAACAATAATCATAACAACAATGATAATAACAATAATAATAACAACAATAATAATAATAATTATAATTAATATTATTATTATGATCATCATTACTATTACTATCATACTACAATGTCATGAAAAACTGTGTTATCATATAAAAAATATCAGTTTTATAATTAATTTTGCAGATGTTTGCATAGGTTATTTTTGAAAGAAAATATTGTGGTGCAATGTTTACACTCCAGAGGAAGAGAGTTCCATACAGCAGCTCCATTAAATGATAGGCTATTTTTGTATAAATCAATGCGAGGGAGGGGTAGAGAAAGAAAGAAAGAAAGAGAGAGAGAAAGAAAGAAAGAAAGAAAGAAAGAGAGAGAGAGAGAGAGAGAGAGAGAGAGAGAGAGAGAGAGAGAGAGAGAGAGAGAAGAACATAAAATTGACAAGAGAAAAAAAGAAAAAGAAGGGGGGAAAAAAAGAAGAAAAAAAGTAGAAAAAGAGAAGACTTTTTTTTTTTTAAAAAAAGCTAAAAATAAAATACAAAAGGGAAAAATGGAAAATGAACAAATAGCCGAGAAAAAAAAAATAGGAAAAAAAAATAATGAGAGAGAAAATTTAACATTAAAAAAAAAAAAACAATGATAAAGATAAAGAAAATAAAGGCAATCAAAAGAAAGAGAAAACAAAATGCAATTAAAAATTCTGAAAAACAATTACTTGCTGCTGTTGAAGGAAAGCGTTTTAACGTTTACTTTTCTCTCCCCAGTCTGCACAGCGATCATAAAATAAAAACAAAACCTTTATAGGCCATGCAATACAGAGAGAGAAAAGAAATGTATGTCCTCATCGATCCGCACCTAACCAACCCTACTCTCAGTTTGCTCAGGCGGATGTATGCAGAAGGAATCGTTGGAAGAGACTTAAAGAGAGAAGGTAAAAACATCAAAGCTATCCTTTTAGTATAGTATCAATAGCACTACGACAGTCAGCGTGCTATGTATTTTTTTTTGGTTCACCACATACCCTCGCGCAGTTTTGCCTTTGTTTGTTCTATTTCGTTTTACTCAGCAGCATCTTTAAAATTAAAAAAAAAAACGACAAACAATAAACAGCTTTTTTTTTTTTTTTTTTTTTTTTTAAAGCAAACAAAAGGAAAACGGCACGCACTATTTATATCTGTTATGTGTGTGTAGTCTGCTTCTATTTCGGTACAGATCGCCGGGCTTTCAGCCTGATTGATGATTTGTGGGGAAAGCACATTGTTAAAAGTAGCAGTAGTAGGCTAGTATGTTGTTGTCGTCATCGTAGTCATCATCATCATCATCATCATTAATCAATCAATCATCATTATCCATATTATCCGTATTATTATCCATCCTATCATATCCTGTCCCGTAACAAGGAGGTCGTAGGGGCACCACAGATGATCGTTTAACCAGCATATTCCATGTATCTCTGTCCTCAGCAGCCCTGATGGCTTCGCTCAGTGTCAAACCAGTCCATTCTCGAATGTTGTCATCCCACCTCTTTTCCGGTCTCCCTCTTCATCTACCTCCTTGCACTGTGCCTTGCAGAATAGTCTTTGCAAGGCCTGGTGATCTGATGACGTGGCCATACCATCGGAGTTTCCGTTTCTTCACCACTGTGAGCAGGTCATCGTGTTGTCCAATGGCTTATGTGATGGTCTGTCGGACTTTGTCGTTGGTGATGTGTTGGGTATAGGAAATGCCCAGAAATCTTCTGTAGCACCTCATCTCCATGTTCATCATCCCTGTGGGTTCGGGCATTAAATAGAATAGACTCAACGTTTCCCGGCGTGTCGTAAGAGGCGACTAACAGGGGTGATGTTAGCCCGGCATCACTGGGCGAAAGTCTTCTACACAGAAGTCACCGGCCAGGGCGGAGGAACCTCACGTTACTACAGGTTCAACGACCACGTGCTCAGGGCCAAGGCGCGCCACACTGTATTCGTGGATTTCGGCTGTGGCCAACAGCCTGGAGAGGATTGGTCACCGCCAGGTCTTTTTTGCCCAAGACACACTACATGATGACACTATCCACTTATTATCCATATTATCCATATTATTGTTGTTGTTATTATTATTATTATTATTATTATTATTATTATTATTATTATTATGTTACAGTCACTAACTGACTCGTTTGAGTCTCTTCTGAAGACAGCAATAAACATATGCGCGCATATAAATAACTATGAAGGTGAAACGGCGCTCAGGAACAATTACTCTGCGTTCTATATATTTCATACATGATCATCAGCAAATGGCCATTTATGACCGTCACTAATGCATGAAGGATCAATGGATTCCTATTTATACCGCCGTGTTCCCGACGATAATTATGATAATGATGATTATAATAATGATGATGATAATGATGATGATAATGATGATGATAATGATGATGAATGATGATGACGATGATAATGATAACGATGATGATGGCGACGACGATGATGATGATGACGACGATATATTTCCATACTTCGTAAGCGCCTCGTGGCGCAATGGATTAGTCGCCGGTTTCCTATGCCGAAGGTCGCGGGTTCGATTCCCGCAAGGGGCGAATTTATGTGACTTAGGTACGAGACTATTGAGAGCACCGAGGGTTTTCTCTGGGTACTCCGGTTTCCTGCCCCCTTCAATAATAGTATTAGATACAGACAATCTAAAATTTCAAAATAAAAATTCCTTCCCGTATTGTAATAGCGATCTCCCTGCCTTTACACCACATGTTTGAGTGATAGATGTGTGTGTGTGTGGGTGGGGGCAACATGTGAGCGTGCATGTTGGTACAAATCGCCGCGCTATGGTGATTTGAGGAAAGGCGCGTATATAGGGCATCCTTTATTATTATTATTACTATTATTATTATTATTATTATTATTATTATTATTATTATTATTATTATTATTATTATTATTATTATTATTTATTATTATGTCATAGTCTTACATACACACAAATTATAATGGCTTTTAGGGAGTGGTATCTATAACAAGATTTCAGATTCATTCAGCGATATTAGGCTATCAACAACAAGTCGGCTATATGACAAGTCGGCTATATGACAAGTCGGCTATATGACAAGTCGGCTATATGCGTGTCTTCTTACGATAAATGTAGACGGTACGGACCAAGTAGTAATAAAATTAATATTCTTCTACTACTCCCCCACCTCCTTACCCCCCCCTCAAACTGGGGGGGAGAGGGAGGGAGGGAGAGGGAGAGAGAGAGAGAGAGAGAGAGAGAGAGAGAGAGAGAGAGAGAGAGAGAACTGCCCCGAGTTATATAGTCTAAACAAAAGCGTCACAAAACGATTCGATTGCTCCGCACGAACTATTTTTTGCTTGAGGGCAATCACAACGAGCGCTTTTAAAATGGCGCTGCACATGTTGACTGCACAACAGGCATTCAAAGTGAAGTTGGCTGAAAGTGAAAGTTACTGTCAATCGCACTGACGACAAAACAATACTATCAAATATAAATACCAATTCATACCGATTGCACATAATCATAATTATTCCGTCAAATAACAAGTACAAAATCGTACCGGACTGTAGCCTACATGACAAAAAGTCCTCCCTTGCTATTTCACCATTGAACACATCGCCATTCGCAAATCGAAAGCCCACCGCTCTGGCCGCCATCTTTTTCTTTCGCAAACAACCTTTGCAGACCGCTACAGAGCGCTCTCCGCGAGCATAGGGTTGCGCAGACTTTCCGCCAAAATAGTAAAGTAGCGTTACGTAGCGCTCTGCTTAGGCAACTCGGGGCAGCATTTCCGCCAAACAAAATTACTACCGAAATTCTCTGTACGCGTGCGTGTGCACACAACTCAACAGCAAAATAATGTGGCTATGGATTTCACCAAACCTCTAAAAATATTGATTGCTGCTGGTCAACGGATACTCAACACAAATCATAGCACACTTCAAAAATACCGATTTCTTTGCAATGAGCAGCGCAAAAGTCCACTTCACCCACCAAAACAACAGCTCAAAAGGGCTGGCTTCAGATTTGCAGTGCAGTTCTGAATTGCGCTTGAAACCAGCCACTCATTCCCACATATTACAAAACATGGATCCCAGACTCTCCCATACGTTTAATGAGCATTTTCGTAGAGGGGAAATTAGGGGAGATTGCCTGATTTCTCAGATAAGGTTTCAAAGCACGGACAGATGAATTCATACCTAAGGCTTCAAAAACAAGACTTGCAACAGCAAACGAATCAAGGTACGCTATTCTCGTAGTTGCTGCTCAACTCAAGGAGTGGGGGTAAGGGGTAAGAAGTACCAAGGGATGCGTGCTTGGCCTCTTTTCTCTTGTATATAATAATAATAATAATAATAATAATAATAATAATAATAATAATAATAATAATAATAATAATAATAATATTGCGCTGGATCACTTTGTTTGGGCAGGAATGGGAAAGAAAAGCGGCTCTGACAAACACAATAAAGCGACAACTGGAATGATGATGCGCCCGTCTTTCCGCTGAAGTCGGCAAGCTAGCAAAGAATATTATGAACGCCTCAGCTTGTCTTTTGCAATTTCGGCCATTCGTACTGCGGCAATAAGAGAAAGGGGATCGATAGGAAGAGAACTGCAACATCATCACCATCGTCAAACGGACACAAGGGGGGGGGGGGGGGGTTGCCCGCCTCCTTCCATCAAGTCTTTAACGACTCCCCTGGCTCCATTACATTAGTTCCCGTCCCTTGTTGCAATCATGCTCCTGTCCGTCTCAATTTCAGCATCATAGGCCCTCCAGAGCTAGATAGATAGATATTCAGTGTTTGTAGGGTCCAGCGGACTGCCAACAGCCGAATCAGGACCACACAAAATAACGTTACATCAGACTAAACTGTTAACATTTAAAGATGATAAAAAAAATGTAACTATTACCAATAAAATCCAACCAATACAAAACAAGACGATACGATTTATATGCGATAAAATAAACCAACATCATGTAAAAATTGAAACAGGTGTTGACTATTGCATACTTTAAAAATCTCTTTGAAAGGTACTGAACCAAAATATCTTTCTCTTTCACCAACAGATCAGCACATTCAGACATGAAATTGCGAACGGAAAATGATTTGTCACATGCAAAGCACCATGGTGGTTCTCCTCCTTTTAAAAGGAAACTATGGGTGACATAAGTATGCCCAATATGAAGGCGAGCCAAAACTGTTTCTTGTTTGCGGTTGGACGCAAAGTTAGGCAAAGAAGCAGACAAATCTGGAAGAATTTGAAATAATTTCTTATTAATATGATTAGACCATTCGGTCTGCCACAGCCGTTTACAATAAGATCCAGTCATACAACGCAGGTCAGAGTATGGAACAAACTGGAAAATCTATGAAGGAAAATATAGATGCAGAGCTTCTTTAGCCGCTTTGTCAACTGCAATATTGCCGCGGATGCCCATGTGACTAGGTACCCACATAAAAAATATCTTTTTACCCTCAGAAACAAATTGTGTGTGGAGATCATGGATCTCTGCCAGAAAAGGGTGCGATATCTTTTTCGTGGAAAGAGCCTGAAGTGCTGACAGTGAATCAGACATGATTAAAAACGAAGTTCTTTTGAATTTATAAACCTGTTTCTGCGTTAGATGAATTGCCTTGAGCTCAGCTGTATAAACAGAACAAAAATCAGATATACGCTGTTGCAAAGGCTGGTCTAGGTGTCTCCCAGAGACCGACGCAGCAGAAACTGAGTTTCCTTTCTTCGACCCGTCTGTAAAAAGTTTTTCATATTCTGGGTACAAAGCACACTGTTCTAAATAAAGTTGTCTATAGAAAGTTTCAGAGGTATTCTTTTCGAGGAAAGCGGACAACTGCCAGTTAATGTTTGGATTACATAATTTCCATGGAGGAGCTTCATAGGATAAGTTTTTAATTTTAAATAGTAATTCAGTTATAATTTTATATGTCTCAGTTCAGTGGTGCCCCTACGACCTTCGGGTTACGGGACAGGATAGGATACGATAGGAATAGTCTCAGTTCCAGCGGAGGTTCGTTAGCTTCCACGTAAAGGCTTTCACAAGGGAAGGTGCGAAAAGCACCCAAAGCAATGCGTAGTGCCTGATGAGCAATTGGATCTAACATTTTAAGATAAGAGACTTCTAGCAGAACCGTAAACAATGCAACCATAGTCTAACTTGGATCTAATAAACGAACGGTACATCAATAAAGTTTTCTTGTCAGCCCCCCAATCTGTACCACTGACAACCTTAAGCAAATTGCAGGCCTGTTGACGTTTAGTTTTCAATCTTTTAGATGAGGAAGGAAGGGCTAACCTTTGATCAAAAATAACACCCAAAAATTTGACTTTTGGGACCGTCTTCAGAGTCTCCGAAACCTACAGGCTGATTCGTGAAACTCAATGCCAGAGAAGAAAAACCTGGCAACTGTGGATCTAGAAGCTAGACGGCCGTATTTTTATTAGATCTGTCATAACGGGAAGACGACACGAAAGTAAGAGAAAAGATAGGAAAGATCTACTGCCTGAAAACGTTCTCAGGAAAGAACTGCTGACTGAAAACATTCTCAAGGTAGGGGAGGGGAAAGAACTGCTGACTGAACATATTCTCACAGCACCGTTGTTTGTAGCAATTTTGCTACGGAAGAGAAAGAAAACAAATAAACACGTCAATTTTCCAAAATATCGGAATAGTCTAGAGCTTAAGACTTTACACACACACAAAAATGGCATAGAACACGAAACTAAAAGCGAAAAAAACAGAAGGAATTCTTAATATTAAGAATAGTATATATGTATGCATGTATGTATTCATTGTATAACAATTTTACCCAACCCCTGGCAGTCCCAATTCCCTGGCTAAAGTTATATTTATTATCATTACGCAGATTTACATATTTTTTTAAAGGTTGCAATGTCCCAGAAGATCGGACTTTCCCTGTTTCCTAATGGGAAAAAAAAGAACTACGACAGTCAAAACTAGGCTAACCGCAGAGAAGCATTACTCACCCACATGAACCATTATAAGAAAAATGCAACTTTCCAAGAAGATAACTTAAGGGAGACAAAAATTTGGGTAAACTAAGATAACTTAAATTTTATGACAGAAGAAAGATAGTCAAGAAAACACACACAGTCACACACACAGTCACACACACATACTGAACTGTCCAAGAGTTCTCAGCCATCAGACTTTAAGACTGTGCAGTCAGACATTCAAACTTGCATCCATGATGTTCTTTCCTGGATGGATAACAATAAGCTTAAATTGAACACTGAAAAAACTGAAATCATGCCAGTAGGCAAAGGCTCGTGTCTCAGGCAAGTCGGCAGCGACTCCCTAGTTGTAAATGGCAGCAGCATTCCGTACCAAGACTCCGTGCGCTATCTTGGAGTCAAAATTGACCAAACCTTGTCAATGCAAGATCAAATTGGTACTATTTGTCGTGCTACTTTTCTCGAGATGAGGCGCATTGCCTCTATTCGACCGTTTTTAACCGAGTCAGCGTGTGCAGCTCTTGTCAATGCTTTTGTGACATCACGGCTTGACTTCTGCAATTCTGTTCTGGTGGGTCTTCCAACTGAACAAATAAATCGCCTTCAACGCGTACAAAACAACGCAGCACGTCTTATTTTGAAACGGAAGAAAAGGGATCACACCACTCCCTTACTATGCAAGCTTCACTGGCTGCCGGTGAAGTTTCGCATTCAATTCAAGGTCTGCATTTTGGCATTTCGGTTCTTTGAAGGCACACTACCATCCTACCTAGCCAATGCACTTGTAGCCTATAAACCAACTCGGGCACTACGTTCTTCGTCTGAACGTCTTTTAACAGTGCCACTCCGAAATATGAAAACTTTCGGAGAACGTGCATTTTCTTTTGCTGCGCCTACTCTCTGGAATTCGCTGCCGGCAAACATGAGAGGGGTATCTGACTTGGCAACATTCAAATCGCAACTGAAAACGTATTTGTTCAAGCTTGCGTTCAAATAATTATTATTATTAGTTTTGTTTTTATTTCATTGTAATATTATGCCATGTGTGTTGTAATGACAGGATGTACAATGGATGAATGCGAGTGGGTGCGCAATGAGTCACAATGTGAGATTTGCGCGATATAAGTACCATTCATTATTATTATTATTATTAGTCACACACACAGTCATACACAAGCACACATACACACTCTCTCTCTCTCTCACTCTCTCTGACGATGCAAAGGATGAAAACACAAGTCAATGGGCTTGTTTAGGTTCCTAGCAGCAGGGCAAATGCTCAAACAACCCCATCAAGCCGCATCAACACACACACACACAAACAAACTGTCAATGGCTGAGAGGACAGCGTAATCAGTCAATGCCTTTTGACAACAAAGCCAACTGGAGGAGAACTCAACAAGACGTTTGATCCCTACAAAGAAATCATCACTCAACCCCCTTTCTAAAGGACTTAAGAAAAGATGGTTGATATACACAAACAAATTAATAGCCAATCAAAGAAAAACACAGAGCATAATGTAACAAACCTCACCATGTACCAGAAAACCAGAAGATGGATCCTATAATTATTAGAGGCACAGGTTGAGGGGTAAAACCAGCTGATTATTTGGAGAGGGCCTTGAGGAATGGAACCCACTGTATTAATCCCAACAATTTATTTAAAAAGGGCATTGTGGGGTGAAACCAACTGTTATCAATTGCATATTATTCAAACCAACCTCAAAGGTGGTGAAGTATTCCAATAACACTGTCTATATCTTTATAAATTCAAACAACTTTTTTTTAAAAGAGAGCAAAAAAAAAAGAAAAAAAAAGAGGACTAATCATAATAATAAATTAACATCTGTTTGTGTATAAACCCAAACAGTAAAGCTACCAACTTCGTTCACTTGGATAATTAGATTAAAATGCACAATTTTTTTTTTTAAATCTAAAAATCCTAATTAAATAAACTTCATTTGTAATGATAAACACATGCAAACCCTGGTAAAAAAATACAAACAAATTACCACGCAATGCATCCCCCAATAATTAAATAACACATTACATAAATGGATTTTTGCAATCAACAGCACACATACAATGAACCAATCAAGTGTTTATTTAGATACCACACACTGTACACCTCCAAAAAATCAAATGAGCATTAATTTATTTTAAACAACCGAAATTCTGAAAAAAAATAAGATGAAACATACACCTTTGTGCTTTCCCAGGCAATGCATGCTACTGCATGAACACATTCTGTAACGCTTTCCCTCTCTGACAATTCAAAATAAATTCAATCCAAATACAAACTGAACTTGCCCATATATATACGAAGTAATAGCGTTAGACGGCAAGGAAGGCAAAGAGCCAAGGGAAGTAATCGCAGACATTCTGAGACAGGCAGTTCTCCGTGCATGAAATTGTTTCCCTTGCACCAACCAATCTCAGCCACACCCTACCAACAAACCCTTTCCCCCATAACTCCTTCCATTATTATTGTTCTTGCAACTGTGCACCACATAAGTTATGATCAATAATGAAAACATCGCAGGCAGGAGTTTAAATTAAAACACATCAATAAAATCATAGCATCGAACAATTCAAATGCTTTACAAATTGCAATATTGTTGCAATGCACACACACACATAATATATACAATACTGTACATGAATCACACTGCATACACAATACAGAAGTAGAAAGTATGATACACAGTACTAGCAAGTGAGAAGAAAAACAAACTTGCTCAGTGCCTGTGAGGGTGGGTGTAACAAAACTAAGCAATTAAGATTATATCATGCACCCTAAAAATAAAATACCCAGCTGCTGAATAAATTTTTCTAATGTTTGTCATTTATATTGAAGCTCCAAGAATAGTGCTCTACAAAGAAATTCCACTCACAATCACACCCACCTACCCACCCACAGGCATACACACACATACACACACCCATGCACGTGCTTGCACACACACACACACACACACACACAGACAGAATTTTAGCTAAACACTGTTATCCCCCTTCTGATTATTATTATTGTTTATTATTATTATTATTATTATTATTATTATTATTATTATTATTATTATTATTATTATTATTATTACAACTATCATTACTACTTTTGAAATTTCAATGCAAAATTAAACTTCAATGAATGCTTTAAATCTAAAAAATAAGACATTATTTGAAATAATATCAAACACAACATGCATAACAGAATTTTTGCCAACATAGAGCTTCTATAAAGCTTTTAGATGCAGTCGGCTCAAAGGCGATGCTGACCCCAATCTTATTCTTAAAGTCAGAGGCTTTCAGACAGGGCAAATACCTCCTACACACAGAACCTATGCTTAACACGTCTCTGACACCCCTGCTACCATCAAGGTCGCCTGTTTAGTGAGAAATGGCTTATTACACAAATAATAATTTCTACGTACAATTATATAAGGAGACGTTTTAAATAGGTGGTAAACGAATCACAGCAGTGCAGTGAGGGCTATGTACAGGATTAGCAAGCAGATCAGAAATGAAAGTTAAAACAACAAAACAATAGGAACCGCACGCAAGACTAAAGCACATAATATTGTTTTAAGCTTGGACAGAAATGTTAAAACCCCATCTCCTGAATATTCTGGTCAAAGACAAAAAAAAAGACAGACAGTGCACTTACAAGATTCATGGTAAGAAGCACTCAGATTGGAAAACACATCAGAACATCTGTGATATAAATTAATTACCAAATTAATTATATTTAGACTTGATCTCGGCTTTCATAACTTTTATCATAGGATTTTTAAAATAAGATATAATTATAATTATAAAAGTTTAACTGTCAATAACATGGGTCACATGTGCAAAGATGTCATCTCCTTTATAATTACATTTGTTCCAATTCATCATAGCCCATCCAAACGAATATAAATACATTCATACACATCTAGAAAGTGTGCACAAATAATAGCCACATATTATACATTAGCTGCAGAAGTCACAATAAAAACAAACAACTAAATAAATAAATAAATACACAAATAAAATATTGCTCAGTGTTACATATAAGTGATATAAAACAAATATCAACATCAATATTTTTATCAACTGAAAAAAACTAAAACAATTTATATACCATCTATTTAGTTAAAATAAATTCCCGCATTGCCCAAAATTAATTTCAAAATAAGTATGAAGTAACCACTGATCATGCATAACACGTTTAAATACAAACTGACTAAAACAAAGCTATTTGGGAAGCAAGACATCAACTGACCAACAGATCAAAATCAAATCAAAACATGCGTGAATGGTTTTCTAATTTAAAGTTAGTCTGAGGTCTTTTTTTTAAACAGTTATACTAGATTTCTTTATTTAATTTATTTTGATTTAATCCTTTTTATTTAAAGCGCTTTTCCAGCTGAAGGCGCTGGCTGATACAGGATCTAACACAAGTCGCCCGAAGCACCCACTTGCAACCTTTAGGTGCCACATAGTCTGAAGCCCACATGGCTGGTAAAAAGGTAAAGGTAGTCCCATAGCCTTGTGGCCGTAGGGGAGCGTGATGTTGGAGATCACACTTATCTTGGGCCAGCGTAATGAGGGTGATGCCCAACTCTCTCCCTCGCTGCTTTACCTTCCCCACCCTCAAGAGAGTAGGTACTCAATCACAGTTGAGTCAACTGGGGGCGTTGTTGTTTGTCGCTTCACACCTTAGCGGTCACCCATCCAAGTGCTAACCGCACCGGACGGTGCTTCACTTTCGACACAGTAGCGAGTGCTCCAACCACTGCACTATCCGACACCCCAATGGCCCACATGGCTGAATAATAGATAATATGATCAGTGAAGAGTTCTATAATCCGCATTATTGACGTGCTGAAAGCCCTAGAATAAGCGTGTATGCATCCTAACACGACATTCGGTCCCTTTATAATTTCACCTCACGAGTTTCCTTCTATAATAATAATAATAATAATAATAATAATAATAATAACGGATTTTTATATAGCGGGTACTCCAGCCTATGACCAGACTCACCACGCTTTACATAGTCATTACGTAAAAATACATGCACTCGATCAAACATCGCTTTTGCCACGATACACCAAAAGACGGAACAGTAAAGGTAAAAACTATTTACAACTATGTACACAAATGACAAAAAAGACAGAAATATACTATTTATTACACATCACACTATACCACAGGCTGGAATCCAGTTGCATAGAAACAACTACAGTGAAGCCCTCCACACACGCTAGTATAGTAGCGTTGGGTCATGAACTGATAACTCCATGTTTTAGCGTCTGTAAAGGGAGATAAGTCACCCACAGCAGACGCTGCTTTAAGCTTTTATTTTATTGTCTCGTTTTGAATGGGTGGGCAAAAAGTTGATTCAACTTTCGCAAATATCAGACACCCCAAAAAATGTTTGACTATAAAAGTAAATGATCCTCTCAGCGTGAATTAGACATTTTATAAGTTTTTGTGCAAATTAACAATTTTGATCTATTCCTCAGATGTCCTTTTAAATTTAAATAAAACGAGACACAAAAGTGTGACAATTAGACTTTTGATCTATCACTATGTGAGCACACAACATAAGCCATGCAATGAGTGCAATGTGTTTTCAAATAATTATACTATGGCTCAAGTAATCAATCTCGTATCTAGACACATACACTAGAATTAAATAGAATATGAGCTAAACGAAGAAAGAATTAGAATGTCTCTATAAATGCTTTTTTTATTTTTTTTAAATGCAATGTTGAAGTGATATTCGGATTGTATCCTAGTTAATAATGTTTGCTCCTAGTTACTGTGGGGGTGTGCTTGTGTGAATGAGTGGGTGTGTGTGAAGGATGAGAAGATAGTTTGGAATTAACGTTGTAATAATATGTAGTGAGAAAGGCAATATCTAGTCTATGTATCTTAGAAAAATGACATGTTTAATGTTGGAATAAATGTGATAGTAAGTGTGCTGTGCGAAAAGCAATATTTAGTCTATGTATCTTAGAGAAATGACATGTTCAATGTTGGAATAAATGTGATAGTAAGTGTGTGCTGTGCAAGAACTTGAAAGTAATATCCAGTCTATGTGCCGTAGAAGGAGTAAGGAAATGAATATGATGTATGCATAATGTGCTAAAACGTTTCTTAGTTCTTTCCCATGTACTCTAAAAAATTTTATGTCGGATTGTATTGTAGACCATGTATTGAATTTCTCAGTTTGAGATCAATATTTAAAGTTATATTGTATTGTATTGTAAAGGCAGCGGGACGCTGGAGGCCATAATGTGACAAAACAATACATGTGCAGCAACAGGAACATAATTTCTTCAAGTAAACAAGTTTTAAAACTTCAGAAATAAGCTCAGGTAAACCCAGAAAAATCTTACTCTTTAGTCAACTGCATAACAAACAAAACATTCCACCCAAACCCAGTTAACAGCTGAACCCAACCAATGAAGAAACACCCACAACAAACTAAAATATTAATTTACAATCTAACCTTCATTTCAGACAACATGATATCCCATGCGGCATGTGAAAAAGACGTTTTGAGAGAATTATCATAAGTTTTCTGTCTACGTAGGTTGGGATTGAGAGGCATAAATTTAGGCCGAGGCTAAATTGCCTCGGGGACTTGGATCATACTGATCAGTCTGTTCAATATATCAAAAGATGACAGTAGTTTAACAAATACTGTGTGACCTAATAAAGAACCAAACAAGACGAACGCAACTGTACAATTGGACAGAATCGAAAAATATCTCTTCCAAAAAAATGGAAAATGTATTACCTTAGGAGTGTTGATTTTGTCCATTTTCTTGTCGCCTCCTTTGGATGTAATAGAAGTGAAACAGACTACAAAATCATGGTTCCTCCCCTATCAAACTATATTATATTATTTGTTAAACATAGACTGTAATAAATTAATTTAAAATAGTAGCACGAATGCTCCCATATAATAAAATAAAAGTAAATATTAATATTGCAAAAAATCAATAAAAACACAAATCACGTGGGGACGGTAACGCGAACGACCTTCACCTTTTTCTTCTTCCAAAATGGACACCGGATTTAATTTTGGAGGGACAGGCGGAGGGTAAAAACAACTTCATTTATAACCTTTTACTTTGATTTAGACGTTAATGTCTTTTATCTACTGAATAATTGTATGTGCACAAATTTTTTTCGGTTTAAACATGATGTTTCATATCTAAAGCTGGGTTATCGTTTGGGTGGGCTTACCCCACCTCTGGTAGGCAAAATACATCAGACAATTGATAACTGAACTACGTCTGAAGGCCCGTCAATGTGACAAGTAACAAGTGTGCTCTTAAATACACGCCTATCTATAGGGTAAAAGGCCGTTAGCCTACGATGCCATCGCTACTATACTATACTATAAAATGGTATCAATGTGCTAGTAAAAATATATAAGAACTTAGACAGTGCCTCTTAAACAAGTTAAAGTTGAAGGGTTGCATGACAAAACGCACTATATCCAAATTTGTCAAGTTGAGATATTTGGCAGTTTTTAAAGGCAGGCCTTGTAGCAGATATTCCTTATTTGTACTTATACTAAAAAAATGAGAACATTAAAGCTTTCTTAAAAACACAAATCACCAAATCAATGTTTGATATCATATTTACTGGACCATTTTTTATATTGACTGTTTTGACAAAACGCATTATATCCAGCGAAAGGCTATTTCACAAAACGCACTATATCCGTTACCTAGCAAAAAAACTATTTAAAGTTGTCTCAATACTATTTAAAATTCACTGGATTCACAGCAGATCTCCAACGAAGAATACAAAGCATGGAGATGAGGTGCTACAGAAGACTTCTGGGCATTTCCTATACCCAACACATCACCAACTACGAAGTCCGACAGACCATCACACAATCCATTGGACAACACGATGGCCTGCTCACAGAGGTGAAGAAACGGAAACTCCGATGGTATGGCCACGTCACCAGATCATCAGGCCTTGCAAAGACTATTCTGCAAGGCACAGTGCAAGGAGGTAGAAGAAGAGTGAGACCGAAAAAGAGGTGGGAGGACAACATTCGAGAATGGACTGTTTTGACACTGAGCGAAGCGATCAGGGCTGCTGAGGACAGAGAAAGATGGAGTATGCTGGTTAAACGATCATCTGTGGTGCCCCTACGACCTTCGGGCTACGGGACAGGATAGGATAGGATAGGATAGGATTGGAATAATTATATAAAGTAAAGTGCAAAGATTATAAGTTTATAGACAATAATAACACAATGCTAACCATAATAACTAAAGGTAATACACCTGACTATTAATCAATTATTTTCACCACTGATATTAATTTACTAAATATAATAATAGGCTATTGATATTAATGATAGGGATGATAATATTATTGTTAACAAGACTTGAGCAATCATTATGAATAAGAATGCGAGTGGTCCTGATATGACTTTAATAGTTAACCGCACTTTTGTGTTAACAGAAACATTATCTGCAGTTAAAATAAACTCGGTCACACTTTATGTAGCGCATGTCCTACTCCCCTCCCCATCTTTGTCACATCGTATTGGTCGCCTCCCCGCCCTCTTTCCTAGCCTAGGTGTTACGCAAGTTGTGAACAACCCGTAATAATGATGTTCAACAAACAAAAAGCTGATCTCGCCTTGTTTAAGGAATCATAAAACTTCTCTTGATTTAGAGCAAGGTCTGTGGGTGTCAGGTTTGCTGCCAAGCAGCCTTTGCACTCTGCATTGTCATTGTGTGAGTAGGCAATGGCTGGGATTTTGCCACCACTGGAATGACGTGCTCGCTTCACTATTTCTTTTTTGTGTGTAGTCTTATCCTTCCGTTTTCTCCTCCCTCCAATTGTCAAATTAACCTCTTCCAAACTGTCATCAAAGTTATCCATCATAAATTTTGACGGATGGCTCCGTTTTATTAAGATTATAAATCAAATGTGCTAAATAAATCGCTTTGTTTACACTTATCAACAAGACTGGAGGTGTGGCCGGATATAACACTTTCGGGCGATCTGATTGGCTGAACGGATATAGAGCGTTTTGTCAAAAAGAGGCCGTGGCTCATAGCGCGTTTTGTAAAGGACTGTCATGTTTCACTGGCCGTTAGTAACGGTTATAGCGCGTTTTGTGAAGAAATATTTTTACAGGCAGTTGCAGCTATAGGAGCTGAGTGTGTCAAGGGATATAACTCGATTTTGTTACTTTTGGCGTATAGCGCGTTTTGTCATGCAACCCTTCAGTTATAGGCCTATTTTGCTTATGATTGCCTATATATCCCAACAATTACTTATCAGACAAGTTTGTTCATTAGTCATTACTCACAATTCTTAATAATAAGACATTTGCTGATCATTTTTTTCTTAAGTTCTACAAAATTAAAGAAATTATAAAATGACCTTTGCTGATTATTTTCTTTAGATTCAGAAGACTTACATAATTATCCCATTATTAAAAACTCAACTGACCATGTTTTTTGTGTGTGTTGCTCAGATTTTTTGTTTTCAATTTTTTTAATACTCGTAGTTTCCATCACAGTACCTCCAGAAGTGGTACCCAGTTAACATATTAATACAGATCCTTTTCCTTTTATTGTGTGCTAATTTTGTTAACAGGATAGCAGGAATTTATTTCGCCAATTGACATGTAATAGATACAACAATCAGAATATTATTTGGTCTTGGACAATGGCAGAATGTTTTATATTTAACATCTCTCTCTCTCTTTCTCTCTCTCACTCTTTCTCTCTCTCTTACACACACACACATACAGGTCTACATACACAAATACACACATACATGCACAACCACACACACTCACACAAGCATACCCAACAGATAAACAGATAGATATAGTAAAACACACATGACTAGTCTAAAGTGATCACAAAAACATTCTAAATTATAATAGTCGCTGTAGTATTTAGATATAGATGTACGAGTATGTAGGGAGAAGAAGGGCGTGCGCACGGCAGGGGGATCAGCGGTGGGAGGAGGATGCGGCGTTTAGAGATCTTACAGTTTGATGGTAAAAGGAATCTTTAAAGCGGGAAGTGTGGGATCTGAAGGATCGAAAGCGGCGGCCAGAGAGGAGAAGTTCGAACAGGGGGTGGGCAGGGTGGAAAGGGTCAGAGAGGATGTTGTCGGCTCTGTTGAGAGAGCGGGTCGAGTAGATGGAGGCCAGAGAGGGGAGCTCACAGCCGACAATCCTGCCTGCCGTGCGCACGACCCGCTCCAGCCAGTCTTTGTCGAGCTGCGTTGCTGTTCCGAACCAGACCGTGATGGAAAATGTTAGGACGGTCTCTACCAGTACCACGGCCCGGTAGAACTGGAGGAGAATGTCTTTGGAAAGGCCAAACTTCCTCAGCTGTCTGAGGAAGTACAGTCGTTGATGGGCCCGCTTCACGATGGTGTTAATGTTGGCACCCCAACTGAGGTCGTCAGAGATGCGGGAACCAAGGAACTTGGACGAGTCTTCTGTCTCGATGGCTTGTCCATTGATGAGCAGCGGATCTTTGGGGTCCTGGTTCCTGCGGTAGTCCACAATCATCTCGACAGTCTTGGAGGTGTTCAGTTCGAGGTTGTTGTCTTCGCACCACGACACCAAGCGATCGACTTCCTGGCGGTATGTTGTTTCATTGCCGTTGGAGATGATGCCCTTGACCGTGGTGTCATCAGCAAACTTCACGAGCTGAACACTGTCAGCACAGGACACACAGTCATTGGTGAAGAGGCAGTAGAGGAGAGGTGAGAGGAAACAGCCTTGCTGCATGCCCGTGTTGAGAATAAGGGTTTTGGAAAGGTTCAGGGCTCGAAATTAGCGGGGGCCCGGGGCCAAAAACCCTCAAAGTTGATTTCGGGCTCGGAAAGTTGAAAAACGAAGGGCCCGCTTGGCCCGCAAAATAATTCGTCTGCTATAGCTAGCTCTACTCGGCAGTTTCGTATTTGAGCCAAGGGAAGCAACCCACACCGGTGCCCTAAATTTGGACAGAAAAAAAAAACAGAGAAAAGAAGCGAAAACCCTTTAATTTTGCACTCAAAAGTTTAATATACACTTCAATATCTTTTTAATATAATAAACAAAAGGCTATGGCACAACATAAGCGCAAAATGTCCATCTTTGCAAGTACGAAAGTATGGCTACATATCGTCGCCATACAGTTGCTAAAACAATTTTTTTGGGAAGCGAAAGACGCCAGAAGAAAACGTCGGCGAAAGACGCCAGAAGAAAACGTCGACGAAAGACGCAAGAAGAAAACGTCGACGAAAGGAAAAAACAAGAAAAAGAGAGAAAAAAGAAGTATGAAGAGGAAAAAAGATCAAGGTACTACACAATGAAGGGTGGAAAAAAAAGATTTCCATGGCATGGCCTTGAAGTGAACGAGGAAGAGTACTGTTAAGTTTAGTTCCCTTTCAATCATGGTTTTGTTTTGAACTTTTGTGCATTGAGGTCAGATTTTTTGTTAGGTTACTCATATTAAAAATTTAATGATGTGTATTGTGCAATACTCAGTCACAAAACTGAAAAGTATTCAAGAGACTCACTTGATTTTTTTCTATTTTGTTTAATGGCCATTTCAGGCTCACTAGTCACTGGAATATGTGTGTCACTGAATGTGTGTGGCTTTTTTCCCCTTTTTTGTTGGTAATGTTTGAAAGTGAAAGAAAAGGCAAATAAAAATGATATCACTCAGCAAAATTGGAAATTCAATTGTTTTAATTTTAGATTATCAGACAAATTGTACATTCTACTTATTATATTGTCAATAATTCTTTTGTTTTTTGTTTGCATTATTTTTCAAGTTGGGCCCCGAAAGTTGTTTGTGGGCCCTCAAATTTTTCAATCAAGGGGCCCGGTGGCCCCCAAAGAGAAAAGTTAATTTCTAGCCCTGGGTTGGAGCCGATCTTGACAATCTGAGGGCGGTAGAGAAGAACGTTCAAGAGCCAGTGACAGGTGGAGAGAGCAAGATCGAAGGAGCAGAGCTTGACTAATAGGTTCTGGGGGTTGACGGTGTTGAAGGCGCTGCTGAAGTCAATAAACAGAAGTCGAGTGTAGAGGTCAGGGGACTCGAGGTGTTGGAGGACAAAGTGCAGCTCCCCAAGGCGACGGCGTCGTC
This sequence comes from Oncomelania hupensis, assembly GCA_036898135.1. Classification (NCBI taxonomy): domain Eukaryota; kingdom Metazoa; phylum Mollusca; class Gastropoda; order Littorinimorpha; family Pomatiopsidae; genus Oncomelania; species Oncomelania hupensis. The sequence continues at coordinate 62,409,315 of CM072518.1, forward strand.
CACAGACTGGTTGGCGCGATAGGCGAACTGTAGGGGATCCATCTTCTCCGTGGTGAGAGCCTGCAGGTGCCGGAGGACTAGTCATTCCAGCACTTTCATCACCACGGAGGTCAGCGCAACCGGTCTGTAGTCGTTGAGGGACACCACCTTGGCCTTCTACGGGACGGGAATGATGGTAGAAGACTTGAAGCAGAGGTGGACAGTTCGAGAGAGGAGTTGAAGAGGGAGGTGAAGATGGGTGCGAGTTGATGGGAGCAGTGGCAAAGTGTGGAGCACGATACCCCGTTAGGGCCAACCGCCTTTCTGCAGTTCTGCCGGCTAAACAGCCGCCGCACCTCCGATTCTTCAATGACGAAGGGCGGGGGGCAGTGAAGAGGCAGGGTCCGGGGTTATTGTAAAGAATACATTTTTTAAATAAAGTTTCAGAGTACCATCTGTTGATTTGTTAGCGCCTGTCCTGTTATTTTTATAAAATATATTAGCACTATAGCCAGGGCTCGAAATTAGCGGGGGCCCGGGGCCAAAAACCCGCAAAGTTGATTTCGGGCTCGGAAAGTTGAAAAACGAAGGGTCCGCTTGGCCCGCAAAATAATTCGTCTGCTACAGCTAGCTCTACTCGGCAGTTTCGTATTTGGGCCAAGGGAAGCAACCCACACCGGTGCCCTAAATTTGGACAGAAAAAAAAAAACAGAGAAAAGAAGCGAAAACCCTTTAATTTTGCACTCAAAAGTTTAATATACACTTCAATATCTTTTTAATATAATAAACAAAAGGCTATGGCACAACATAAGCGCAAAATGTCCATCTTTGCAAGTACGAAAGTATGGCTACATATCGTCGCCATACAGTTGCTAAAACAATCGGCGATGGCGTATTTTCCAATTTTTGGGAAGCGAAAGACGCCAGAAGAAAACGTCGACGAAAGGAAAGAACAAGAAAAAGAGAGAAAAAAGAAGTATGAAGAGGAAAAAAGATCAAGGAACTACAATGAAGGGTGGAAAAAAAGATTTCCATGGCATGGCCTTGAAGTGAACGAGGAAGAGTACTGTTAAGTTTAGTTCCCTTTCATGGTTTTGTTTTGAACTTTTGTGCATTGAGGTCAGAGTTTTTGTTAGGTTACTCATATTAAAAATTTAATGATGTGTATTGTGCAATACTCAGTCACAAAACTGAAAAGTATTATACAAGAGACTCACTTGATTTTTTTCTATTTTGTTTAATGGCCATTTCAGGCTCACTAGTCACTGGAATATGTGTGTCACTGAATGTGTGTGTGTGTTTTTTCCCCTTTTTTGTTGGTAATGTTTGAAAGTGAAAGAAAAGGCAACTAAAAATGACATCACTCAGCAAAATTGGAAATTCCATTGTTTTTATTTTAGATTATCAGACAAATTGTACTTTCTACTTATTATATTGTCAATAATTTTTTTGTTTTTTGTTTGCATTATTTTTCAAGTTGGGCCCCGAAAGTTGCTTGTGGGCCCTCAAATTTTTCAATCAAGGGGCCCGGTGGCCCCCAAAGAAAAAAGTTAATTTCTAGCCCTGATAGCAGTTTATAAAGTAGGCCTTTATGGTCATTTCACTGTATTTAATAACAACATGTATCATTGTATGTCATAATTCATAAAATGAAACCTAAAAGTGTTAAATATATCTATGCAAAATATACATGTATTGATTGTGTGCAGAGGGTTCTCATTTGGAGGTCAAAAAACGACAGCCCGTAAGTTTATAAATTAATTTGACCAATTTAGGTAGGTTGATGTGTGTGTCAGCATGTTGTTTTATGTTTCATCATGACATTTGGTTATAAATAAGTTTACCTTACTTATTTAGTGTCTTTGGCAATTGTCACATGATGTGTGTGTACTTTGTAATGATTACTGATCATCAATAATATTATTTTTAAAACTTTTTTTAACCCCAATGGTGGAGATCCTTATCGGCTTATGCGAGTTATGGTTTTTAAGTTTTATTGTTATTATTTCACTATTTACGTGTTAGGCCAAAAAAAAAAAATGTTAACGGTAGCATAGAGAAAAAAAATAGGGTTGGTTGGTAGGCTCTTTTTAAAAAAAAAAAAAAAAACTCCTTACCCTTGGGTGCGATTTTTTTTTTTCAATTTTGTCTGTTTTCTTTTCTTTTTTTCCAGACAATCCCCCCAAAAAGTTTAGGGTCGAGCCACAAAATTAGGGTCGGCCAGGATACCATAAACAGACATTTGGGGGGAGGAGTACGGGGGGCTTAGTATTACTTTATTATTATCCTATCTTATCCTATCCCGTAACTCGAAGGTTGTTGGGGCACCACAGATGATCGTTTAACCAGCGTACTCCAGCTTTCTCTGTCCTCAGCAACCCTCATGGCTTAGCTCAGTATCAAGCCAGTCCTTTCTTGAATGTTGTCCTTCCCATCTCTTTTTCTGTCTCCCTCTTCTTCTGCCTGCTTGCACTTTGCACTTATTTTACTATAATTTTAATATTAATATTAAGGGTATTTATATAGAGCTTTTCTCCTAATAATAGATCAGTTTAAAATCAAAGGGCAAACTTTTATTTTATTTTATTGGTGTTTTTTTTTAGCCACCTTGGCTGTTTCAAGCATAACTCCAGCAGCCACCCCGAACCTCAGCTTCAGCCTCACCCCCAGAACCACAGCATCCCAGGGACTTGGAGGGTTCTCCTTTGGAAATACTGCTGCCACTGCTAAGCCCACCACAGCTTCATCTGGTTTCACGTTTGGGGGAGGTCTCAGTGGATCAGGTAAGAAGGATAGTTTATGCCATTAGGAATTCAATGTTGCTATAATATGGGAACTACTCTCATATCACAGATAAAGGTGCAAAGGTCATATTGCATCTGGGAATAAGCAAAAATGTAATAATTTTAAAAAAAAAATTATTATACTGGATGCTATATAATATTTGATATGCACATTTCATTAAATCACAAATCAGGCTCAAAACGCGGGGAATAACATTATTATTAATAATACTATATTACTGATTCAGCCGATGCTAGAGATGCGCTTTTGAGCCACTAATCAGGCTCAAAGAGCAACGATTTGATCCATTGCCATATCTCAGTGGTAGAGAGTGCACCTGGCACACTGATGGCTCGGGTTCGACTTCCATATTGGGCAAGATAGAAGTGTCCATTTTCACTGTCCATCATGATTACTCTGGTGGTTCAGTGTTGATTAAGGGTCCTACCTCCTCTTCCCCCATCTGCCGTATCGCCAATGATGGTGTATACATTAAACTTCAATGTTCGTTTATTGTGTGGCGATCTGTACCAACATACAGGTTGCTTGTAACACACACTTTTACGTACACAATGCGTCATTGTCTGGCGTGGTTTTGTTCATTTGTACATGGACAAAATGAAACCTTATTATTGTCAGGGTCTTGGTCCAGAGCTAGAGGTATGTTGATAGACAAATTTTCTATCCTATCCAATCCCGTAACTCAAAGGTCATTTGGGCATCACAGATGATTGTTTAACCGGCGTGCTCCATATGTCTCTGTCCTCAGCAACCCTCATGTTCAATTTTAATTATATTAAATAACAACAGAAAAAATTAAGTTTTGTTTCTTAGCCCAGATTAAAGCCAGGAGTCTTTTTGTTCTAGTTACTTGTAGTCATCATTATAATGTTTCGTCTTCTTCCTCCTATTCGTCTTCTTCCATTGCTCTCTGCAGGTCAGTGATTTAGTATAAATGACCTTGCTATAAATAAATGACCTTGCTGTTCCTCCCTCCCTCTGCAGCTGCTGAGCTTTGGATGAGAACTTGGAGAAGGCAAATTTCAGCTGCATGGGCGACAATTATTATCCCAAAGCCAACAAAATTCACTCACAAAGGCAAAGAGAACGTTTTTTAATCTGTGTTGTTTTTTTTAATCTCCAGTATTTCTTCCCTTTATCTCTTCTTGTGGCATACATGTGTCTATGTACAAATTGCTTTCCTCTGTTTTCAAGCCACAACTTCAACTGGTGGACTATCATTGGGTGGTGGGCTAGGCGGACTTGGCGGACTAGGAGGAACCACAGCTTCAACTACAGGGACTTCAGGGTTTGGCTTTGGGCAGACGCCAACCCTCGGTGGCCTGGGTGGGCTTGGAAGTACTACCAATGCGGCCACATCCAGCACTGGGTTATCCCTTGGAGGTTCCACTGGATTTAATTTTGGTAAGGATGTATTCTGTATTTCAATATTGATTCTTGTGTGTTTTGATGTGTGTTGTTTTGATGATTTCCCATCGTTGATAGCATAAATAATACAGGTTTTGTTTGTTTGAAGGTATTCTTTTTGTTTTAGTTTTAGATTTCATTTGTGTGAGGTTTCATTTTATTTGAATCGCAGTTTTGTTCCTCTGTGTTTCCATTTATTTGAATTATTTTTTTCTTTATGGTGATAGTTTGGATTCTGTTACACTCGTTTGGTGTTTTTCTATCAGTAGTTGATTCAGCCCCAATGCTTGAATCCTCCTGATAATTGTAACTCGGATTCGTTTATCCACGCAACCCGTTCACGCAGCAACAAGGCATGGAGTCGTCATATGAAGTTTCCCAATTTTATTCAGCATACATTTACAACTGCATACAATCGCTCAATCACTTTTTCACTTCCACAACTTTCAGTTCTTCAGCACAACACAGTGCATCAATTATATAGTTTTTCTCGACTCCAGATAACATCAGAAGGTTCCCCAGGGCTAGAAATTAACTTTTTTCTTTGGGGGCCATCGGGCCCCTTGATTGAAAAATTTGAGGGCCCACAAGCAACTTTCGGGGCCCAACTTGAAAAATAATGCAAACAAAAAACTAAAGAATTATTGACAATATAATAAGTAGAAAGTACAATTTGTCTGATAATCTAAAATAAAAAAAATTGAATTTCCAATTGTGCTGAGTGATGTCATTTTTATTTGCCTTTTCTTTCACTTTCAAACATTACCAACAAAAAAGGGGAAAAAAACCCACACACACACATTCAGTGACACACATACTCCAGTGACTAGTGAGCCTGAAATGGCCATTAAACAAAATAGAAAAAAATCAAGTGAGTCTCTTGTATAATACTTTTCAGTTCTGTGACTGAGTATTGCACAATACACATCATTACATTTTTAATATGAGTACCCTAACAAAAAATCGGACCTAAATGCACAAAAGTTCAAAACAAAACCATGAAAGGGAACTAAACTTAACAGTACTCTTCCTCGTTCACTTCAAGGCCATGCCATGGAAATCTTTTTTTTCCACCCTTCATTGTAGTTCCTTGATCTTTTTTCCTCTTCATACTTCTTTTTTCTCTCTTTTTCTTGTTCTTTCCTTTCGCCGTTTTCTTCTGGCGTCTTTCGCTTCCCAAAAATTGGAAAAACGCAATCGCCGATGGTTTTAGCAACTGTATGGCGACGATATGTAGCCATACTTTCGTACTTGCAAAGATGGACATTTTGCGCTTATGTTTATTATATTAAAAAGATAGTGAAGTGTATATTAAACTTTTGAGTGCAAAATTAAAGGGTTTTTGCTTCTTTTCTCTGTTTTTTTTTCTGTCCAAATTTAGGGCACCGGTGTGGGTTGCTTCCCTTGGCCCAAATACGAAACTGCCGAGTAGAGCTAGCTGTAGCAGACGAATTATTTTGCGGGCCAAGCGGGCCCTTCGTTTTTCAACTTTCCGAGCCCGAAATCAACTATGCTGGTTTTTGGCCCCGGGCCCCCGCTAATTTCGAGCCCTGTTCCCGAATAGTGCGTTACAACCAATCAAACTAAACTTCGTCATCACTGTATTACATCATACATCTTTCTTCACAGTCCAAGAATTTTCTCAGCTATCTACATTTATCTCGAAGTTTCGATCGACAGTAAACAAGCAAATCTAGAGAATTCTCCAATAATATCGACTAACGAAAATTATCAACGTTATACAAAGCTTCTCCTCACAACAACGCAAAATCTAATCAAAGGTAACTACACTCTGTTATTGAATGCTGTGCAAAATAAAACGATCAGATCTATAGCGGGCGTTTCACACGCACCATCGTTCGCGTTTCAACATAACTGATTCTTTATTTTTTCATTTGAATAAAATGTTTGATCCAGCTTTCTTGCAATTATTGGTCATTTTGCCTGTGTGGTTCTCCTATTGTTAAGTATAATCAAGACCAACCTTCTGTTTGAATTTTTGTCAAATTTAGAATGTTTCAAATGAATATATGTATCAAAGAGCCTGCTTGACTACTGTGTATACTAGTGGTATTTGGGTGATTCATTTTGAGTATTGGATCACCATTTTTGTGCTGAGGGAAAAAGCACTACACCCTGATTAATATTATTATTACGTTATCATATTATTTATTTTTGTCATGATTTATTTCAGGCTTGGGCAGTACAGCAGCCAGTAGCGCCCCTGTTCTGAACCTTGGGTTAGGCAGCACTGCCTCCAGCACCGGCGTCAACATCTTCAGTACCGCCTCCACCGCACCCACGGTTACAGGTCTTGGAGGCCTTGATCCTACAACTTCAAAAGCGGGTAAGGTATTTGATGGTCCTATGTTTGTAGCTTTTTGTCCTGTCCCTCTCACCTCACACCCTTCATTTCCTTCAAATGTATGGGGACAATAGAAATATATCTGGAATCTCTTGAACAATAATCAAATGTTTGACTTTTCAGGGATTCTGAACATGGGAGCTTCAGTTGTAGTCTCATCAAAGGTGTCCTACTGACTGTTGAGCACATGTATACGTTTTTGACTCGCGTGTGCATAGCAAAGTTAGTCTGTGTACTCACTCCCCCACCAAACTTTTTCCATATTTTTTGGTAAATCTGTGCGAGATGAGTCTTACATATACGATATCGAACAAAATTTCCGGCTGTCTGTCCGCCGTCTGTGCAAAAATTTTAAAGTGGCTAAGTACTCAGAGGCTATTTCAACTATTAAAACCAAACTTGGTAAAATGGTGTATACCCATGAGACCTCATAAATGATCAGTGAATGAACGACTTCACTTCAAGGTCCAGGTCACGGGGACATCAAATGTTAGTTGTTGTGTTGTTTTTTAAAAGCCATTTTTCACAAAATTTCACTTTTTCATAGGTTATTAATATTGAACTTATGATTTTTTTGGTGTGTGATAGATATCAATTCAATGAGGCACACATACTATGAAAATTGGGTCAACATCACTCCAAGGTCAAAGTCCCTGGAGCTGTCCAAAATCAGTATCGGTACTTTGAAGTGACCTTGACTCTAAACTATGAGAAATATATAAAGTCCAAACTTGTATTTAGAGATGATAGATTGATCTTTCATATATGTTCCATTTTTGCGTTGATCTTGAATGTCAAGATTATTTTAGGCCTTGCAAAAACAGAAAAGAACCGGTCATCATACAGTGGAATGGCTGTTTATTTAACTTATAGTATGCAACAACATTGGGGTATTTTATCAGACATGCATGAAGGAACACTTGAAGGTCAAGGTCATTGCAAAGTCAATGTCACTGAAGGTCAAGATCATCCCAAGGTCACCGTTTGTGTGTGTGGTATAATACGTTTGCTTTACTTTATTTGATAATTAGTCATTGTTATTTATATTGTCCAGCAGACTGTATTTGATAGTATATGAGTGTATTTGGAGCCAGAGGTGAAGGTCATCTCAAGGTCAGGAGCATAGAAAGAACAAAAGTCGGTATTACTTTGCATTTTAATGCCACCATTTCATTTTGTGAGTGTGTCACAAATCTGATGTTACCGGGTGATCACTACTTATGAAGGACTTCCTTGAATTTCATGACTTACCCCAGAACGTGGTTTTATTTCAATAAAAAAACCTAAGGTACACCATTTCTTTCCAACACTTCACAAACACATAACACGTTTTTCCAAGTTCAATTCTTTTATTATATTCCGTTATTTTCTTCGAAATCGGAATGATATTTTGACGATACTCCTCGTCATGGTTACCGAAATAAGTTCGTGTCACTTTACTTAACTTAAATTTTCGTCCTCGTTGTAGTTGTTAGCAAATGAAGAAACTGGGTTTAAGTTGAGTAGGAGGAAAAGTTCATCAGAGCTGGAACTTAACGTCGATGTCGCCGTTAGATCTAAGGGCTGTCCGTAACACACCAGTGACCTCTGTAGCCATCATGGACGTACAGTCCCATCGTAGAATCAGTCACCCCGATCACGAACAAGACATCAGAGAAGAATCCAGTGCAGTCTTGAAGATGAGATAGTCACGGAAACCCAAAACCAAAAAAACACCTGCCGAACGAAACTAGTCTTAGATATTTGCATGAAAAATATTTCCATACAAACTTAAACTTCTCTAGGTCCGGCTCTGCTTGGAAAAACATATTATAATTAATCAACACATCAGTCCCCTGAAAACCGAATGCATTCAAATGAACAAACTATCTTACTCTGGAAAACAAATGCATTCAAATGAACAAACTATCTTGCTCCTCTGGAAAACAAATGCATTCAATGAATAAACTATCTTACTCCTCTGGAAAACAAACGTATTCAATGAACAAACTATCTCATATATCAATCTCCTAGGGAAATTATCTTGAATGAAGAAAAATCAAAATATTTACCCTGCGGTGCCAGAATTCAGCTAAAACTGATCAAACGCTGAGGAACAACTGATTTCCTGGCCCAGCCACGTCAGACATCGTTCAGCAGTAAGCTAAACTGTTGTTGGCATCCCATAGATCAAGTTGCCCCGGAGCTTGGGTTAAATCCTCCCTGTCCAGTCTAGATTTTCCTCCCAACTGATCTTCCAACAGGTTCTCTAACCGATTCTGCCTCGATTCTATTTCACCTAGGCTACCACACTTTTACCACTAGAATAGCCAATGAAAACATTACAACGCAAAAAGTAACTATCACCTCAAATATTATATTTTATAAGATTAATAGTTTACAACATCTTTGCTTTCCTTAAAATTTTATTATTAGAACTAACCACCATCTTTCACACGAAAGAATTATCAATAAAATTCTTCCATTTTATTCTTTCCAAGAACACCAAAACAATGGCGATTAGCACGTAGCAAAACTGACCTCATATCTCTAACTTTGTCACAGGCACTGAATACACAAATTTGCACTTGGAAAATAAAATACTCGCGAGCTTTTCGTTTCGCGACAGTGTTTTTTTTTTTCTTTTTGTTTTTGGGGGTGGAGGGAAGGGGCGCACTCATTTTTATGTTAAGTTATGCGAGTTCCATAAGGACCATGTAAGTCATATGGGCTTTGCCCTTCTAGTTAGCATTTCTTTGCCTGTGATATACACGTTCATTTTTTAGATTTTAAATGTACGGTGGGATTGTGTTGAATGTTGCAGTGGTGTTTGTATGATTGTATAATTGAAGTCTTCTAAATTGATTGTGTTGAATGTTGCAGCAGTGTCTGTAATATTGTGTAATAGAAGTTTTGTTAAGTGTTGAATGTTGCAGCATTGTCTGTAAGATTGTGCAATTGAAGTCTTGTTAAGTGTTTTGTGAGCGTGAGAGATTAGTGACAGTAGTAAAGATGATATTTGCGTGTGGGGTGTGGACGTGTGCGTGATTGTTCACCACCATCTCAGGGCAATTGCCACATGTCATACACTGTGATCATTGGGCCTACTAAACTCTGTATTCTGTATATATTTTCTTGATGATTTGACCATGATGCAGGCAGCTCCGGAGGGGCGGGTTCAGGCATTGATGGCAAAACAGTGAAGGAAACTTTCATCCATGATCTGTTGAGCTCTTCAGTAGATGACTTACAGTAAGTGCTCTTTTCATGGAATGATTTGAATTGTTGGTTTTAAAACTTGTTTCTTACCGCCATGACTGGTCGCAAACGGGGAATCCCCGTACGAACGAGTACTTTTGGCTCAGTTAGTGCTAACTACTATACAGAGTAACCTCCCTTACAGGAAATAAGCAAGGGATACAACTCTAGATAGATCGTTCTCATGATAAGGATGATCTGAAGTTGTTGTTTGGATTTTTTTTGAGTGTTGAAATGGGGGGGGGGGGATGGGAAGCACAAAGGATGAGCTGAGTAACGTGCTGTTCATGGACCCCGATTGAAAGGAAGATAAAGTTTCTGAAAGTGATTCCAATAGTTTGGATTATGAATCAGAAAATGTGCTTGGAAGTAGTGAGGAGTGTACTGATCTATCTCTGGCCTTTTCAATGCCCAGTCCCAACACTTTTCATCATCCAGGTGTTCAAGGGGAAAGGGGAAGGAATAAACGGAATAACAGCTCCATAAAATATTTTCTTAAACATATAGTTACTTGTAAAGAATTAGGAAACAAACATCAGTCTTCACGCAACATTTAGCAAAAGACGGAATAAAAATCAAGCACATTATTTTTTTAATGAATTTTTTTTTACCGATGCTCCCATTTTTGGGGGGTTTTGCGAAATTTTCTTGGAAACCCTATCCTATCCTGTCCCGTAATCCTGAGGTCGTAGGGGCACCACAGATGATTGTTTAACCAGCATACTCCATCTTTCTCTGTCCTCAGCAGCCCTGATGGCTTCGCTCAGTGTCAAACCAGTCCATTCTCGAATGTTGTCCTCCCACCTCTTTTTCGGTCTCCCTCTTCTTCTACCTCCTTGCACTGTGCCTTGCAGAATAGTCTTTGCAAGGCCTGATGATCTGGTGACGTGGCCATGCCATCGGAGTTTCCGTTTCTTCACCACTGTGAGCAGGTCATCGTGTTGTCCAATGGCTTGTGTGATGGTATGTCGGACTTCGTCGTTGGTGATGTGTTGGGTATAGGAAATGCCCAGAAGTCTTCTGTAGCACTGTTACACTCCGTTTGATGTTGGTGTTTTTCTTTATCAATATTTGATTCAGCCCCGATGCTGAAGTCCTGATAAGGTGTAACTCTGATTCGTTTATCCACGCAGCCTGCTCACTCATCAACAAGTCTTGAGTCGACGTATGAAGTTTTCCACTTTTATTCAGCACACATCAACAACTGCATACAATCGCTCAATCGCTTTTCCACTCTCAAGTTTTACTTTCCAACTCACTATCAACAACTATCTACACCAACACACGGAGCATCGAATATATAATTTTTTCTCTCAACTCGAGATGACCTCAGGACGTTCTAGAAATGACGCATTACAACCAATCAGAATTAAAGATCATCATCACTGTCTTACGTCATACATCTCTCTACACATACCCGGAACGTTCTCTCACCTCGACATTCATCGGGAAATTTCTATCGAGAGTAAACACGCAGGTCTAGAGAATTCTCCAATAATATCGACTAACGAAAATTATCAACGTTATACAAAGCCTCTCCTAACAACAATGCAAACTCAAATCAAAGGTAAATAAACTCCACCATTGAATACTTTGCAAAACGAAACGACTAGATCTATCGTGCGCGTTTCAGACATACTACCATTGGCGTTTCAACGTAACAAGCACCTCATCTCCATGCTTTGTATTATTCGTTGGAAAGCACTGTTGCTTAACTTACTTGGAAAGAAATGAGTTAAGCTGGCTGTAGAGGAGATAAGGAAGTTTATAGAACTTGAAGACACAGCTAGGTTTGCGTGATAAGTTTTACTCCTTGGTGTCGAGTGAGAGTATAAAACTGAGGCCTAGTCCATCGCACTGACTTTAAAGATCCAACAGCTGTTGTTGTAAATGGGGGGGCATACCCGCTACGCCAATACAGCCAGGAAGAACTAAGTCCCTTCTCCCCCATCTACGGTCACCCATGATTGTGCTCAGTTGTCTAAGCGTCAGACAGTGCACCTATGGAGCAAGTGGGTGGTTTGAGTTTGATCCTGTATCTACCCCAGCGCCTTGAGCAGCTCTTGAGCTGGAAAAGTGCTGTATAAAAACTATTAACTAAAAACAAAAATGTCATTGGAGGGGTTTGGGTTTTATCAGGCAACAGTGATGTCCTCTTCATCGGCAAATCGGCCATTCAACGATAAAATTTCAAAAATGTCCGAAACAGTCATGTTCTGATCGGCCCGCTGTTCTAAGGTTTTACGCCTCAATCGGCCACCCTTTGTCCGTTTTATGTTTGCTTGTCTCATGTCTGTTTCGTTGTCATTGCTTCTGGCCATATTAATTTCCTATCGGATAAATAAAGGTGTTATGAGTTATTGTCGAACATGGCATATTGGAAGCGCCAAGCGGACGACACATGCATCAGCAGAGAGAGTTATAATAGCTCCCCTTGTTGCAAACGGCGTCCTTCCGGCAATAAAACTTTTCGTTTTCGAAATGCCGCCGAAAAAGAAACCGAAACTTAACAGTGGCCTCTCGTTTGGTGTTGGAAAGAAGTCAAAAGGATGGCCGAAAGATTTTCAAAATGTCCTAAAGGTTTGTGACTGATTCGGCCAAATGGACTATGCTGAAAATTTCTAGCAACATTACTGAGGCGATAAAGTTTTATTGTGCTGTGTCATTAGCAGAGCTGCCTACCGTTCCAGAATTTCCGTATTTTGTTACGGAAATTTGAAAAAAATGATAGAGTATTTTCCGGAAAATACGTAAATTGGTTATTGTGTTACGGAAATTAGGGACAATAAGCTTTGTTATGTCATATGAGAAAGACAAATATTATAGCAGACGAAATATGTCCAGGGAAATAACTTGTGATTGTCAGGAGTTATTTCCCTTTCATCCTTTATGTTTGGAAAAAATGGCGACTAAATGAATGCGCGACGAACTGAGTACGAAAAATTCTAGCATGACTCTGATTAAATTATTGGGGAGGAAGCTAGGGTATTTCTTGAAAAACATGAAAACAAGCTAAAATCAGCTATTGTTCAAGACTTCTACAATGATGTCATTTCGTTCTACCCAGCCGGTTGTTCATATTTACAAAGAAAACTTCCTCTGTCTGACACTCTTCTTCGACATACGAATACGAATATGATCACTTTATCTCAATCAAAGAGGAACAGTAAACAGTAAAACAGGATTAAAAAAATAAGGAAATCTGAAATTCAGTAAGGAAATTTGAATTTTTTACTTAAGATAGTAAGAAAACTGAGATTTGTGGGTAGGCAGACCTGCATTAGTGGCTGAATTTTAATGAATTAAAAAACAGAACGTCATTGTGCTGGTTAATTATAAGGTGCACCGTCCCTGTTGTCTCTGTTGTTGTTGTATCATTTTTTATTGATGAGATTAACATAAGTTGTACTGATCCTGTTGTCTCTGCAGAAAGTACGTGAAAGCAGAGAAAGATGTGCGAGGAGACATTGTGCGCATGTCCTCCAAGCCAATGATGAGAGTGCAAGAAGACATTGCCGCCCTGAAGCAATTGCTCTCGGTCGTGTCCAATGGTCTGCAACGCAACGCCTGCACGCTGGATAAACTGAAAGCGGAAATGACGCAGGTATGTGGGTCATATCAATTGTTATTCGGTGTAAAGTTTTATTTGGGAAGTTGGAGAGGGGGTAAGGGAGGAAGGGTGGTTGCATTGCCGGAAATAACTTTTTCTTTGGAATTGTTTGGACGAGAAAGAAAATGTCTTATGCGTTACGGGTTATTTAAAATGTGTTTGCATTTCTAGATTCTCAGTACTTGCTATGATTCGGGAAGAATGGGTGTACGTTTCATGGTTTAAATAATGACTGTGGTGGTTCAGTGTTGATTTTAGGTCCTTTAGCCCCCTGTTCCCTGGGATGGTTTCCCTAGGATGGTTAACCTGGGATGGTTACCCTGGGATGGTTTCCCTGGGATGGTTACCCTGGGATGGTTTCCCTGGGATGGTTACTGCGGTCTGCCATGTCGCCAATGGTGGATGTAGGCAGTAAACTTCAAAGTTCAATGTACCTGTCCTTGATTTGGGGTCATTTTCATTTCATTTCTCCTCTCCGAAGCTGCCACATTACTTACGACCCTGCCCATTGAAAGCTTTGGTTTGTTTTGATAGGAGCTAAAGAACGCAGAAATGGCTCAGCGCACGAAGGACATACCTGCCGGCTTACAGTATGAGAACACAGCGCCTAATGAGTAAGTGGAATAAATAATAATATTAATAATAATGGGTGCTGTAATGTGCCTTTCCTAAGTCAAACTCAAAGCTTTGTGACCTGTAAACGTCATACATTCTCATCTTACACCAAACACATCCAGCAGCTCAACCAAAGCTTTTCAGATTTTGAGGTTAGGTCAGCCAGGCTAGCTATAAATAGCTTCGCCCATACTTCCTTTCACTGGAAGGGGGGGGGGGGGTGCAGGCAAGCTATAAATAGCCCGCAGCAAGGGAAACGCTGAAGCACTGAAAAGTGTTGCTCACATAGGAAGTGAACTGGTGTGCATACATTCATCATTTAAACATGTGGTCTGAAGGCAAGTCGCTATTACAAGGCAGGAAACAAATTTTGTGTTGATTGTTTGTTTCAATGTTTAGATTGACTGCATCCAACATTACTATTTGCATTCTGAGTTAAATTTTTCATAAATTGTTTTTCTTTTTTAATCTTCTCGCTGGTGAGTTCTATTTTACAAGCTTCTAAATATCACAGCAGAACCCATTGTGCTCATGGGGCAGCTTGTTTTGTCTGTTAATGTTAGTAAATTTGGTTTTGAACATATGTTTTTCTTTTTTTCTTCTTTTTTTTAAATTGCAGATGAAAAGTCAAACCTATGAACACTAAGAAAAATAATCTGGGTGGAATTTTAAAAAATCTGGACAATTTTTACTTTTTAGTGAGTGAATAAGACACGAATTTACGAGTCTCTATGTGGTCATGCCGGAGTTCAGATTTGCAGTTTTTTTAATGTGGAGGCAGGCACAGTATTATTAGTAGTAATAATATTATAATTATTATTATTATTATTTATGCACCTAATCTTGATTTCGCCCTAAGCACTTACACGAGGACAGAATAACTAACTATAAAAGCGAATGAGGAACACTCATGAACTATATATAAAAACTTATTTGTACAAACTTGTATATAAAAACTTATGACTCTCTAACACCCACACATAGGCTCACCCACTCACGCGTACACACACATGCACACATACACTCACTCACGCGTACACACACATGCACACATACACTCACTCACGCGTACACACACATGCACACATACACTCACGCGTACACACACATGCACACATACACTCACTCACGCGTACACACACATGCATACATACACTCACTCACGCGTACACACACATGCATACATACACTCACTCACTCGTTCACATACCTGCGAACTTTGTCTTTGCAGTTTAGTTTAACCCTTAGCCTGCTGACATGTTTTTCCTGCTCTGTGCTAAAGAAAATTTTGACTTACGATTAAAAACACACATGCCTTATTATATATGCCATTGTTGCTAAACTATTACACCTATATATAAAAGTATATATCAAATGAAAGGAAATTGAATAAAGATTCCAAAGAACAGACACAAAAAAGTGTAAGATTGTTGGTTTGTACAATTATGAAGAATTGGTGGGGCATCCAGGGTTCAAAGGGTTAAGAGAGAATTGAAATGACTAAATTAAAGATGAATTTCTAAGAGAAACAGGCAGTTTGTTCCAAATACTAATCCTGGGAAATAAATACATGTGTGATGCACAGTCTAGGAACAGGCCATTGGCAGTAGTATATATACTATAACAAACAGTTCCGGCAGACTTAAAGGATCCCACTTGCACCCATGCACCTTGCTGCACATAAGCGAGTCAAGCTTTCAACATTAAAGTGTGCTATGTTAGAAGGCATGGTCTAGGCGTGTTTAAACCCATTTTATTGATAGCTTTTTAAAGAACATTTTAAAGCAACCTATTCATGATGGAGACAAAAAAGTGTGCGTAAAACACCAGTGATAATGCTGGCTGGCCTAAAGAGATAGACTGGAGTGTATTGATAGCATGTTGGATACAATCCTTATTAGTTGTGTCCCCTGTGGAATGAGGGAATGATGGGAAAGATTATCTCCCCTTCTCTGCTGACAATGGTTTGCATGTGTGCCATAGATACAGATGGCTATTTCACTGTGTTCTCATCTCGGCAGTGTATCAGCTGGGCTTGCTGAAAATCAAGGGATTCATGATGCCTTGTTGCAGGTATTTTGAGGTGCTTGTGGAGCAGTTTGAAAGCCGCATGCTGTCCTACCGGCAGCAGATCGAGACCCTAGAGAACCATCTGTCTGCCCTTCAGCAGCCTCTGCGCCATTCACCGGCTGAGATCTTCACCCTCATCAAGCGTCAGCACGAAACTTTCATCGCCCTTGCCAGCCAGCTGCAGCAGGTCCACGAGGCAATTAAGGTGTGCAGGGTAGCCTGTGAAGCATGACCGTTGTGCTGTGAACACTTAGGCTCTGTGTTAAATGTGTGGACTGTCATAGCTCTCTGCTCCGTGTTAATGTATGGACTGTCACAGCTCTATGAACTGCTTCTACTTCCTCAATGGCCAGTCATTTTGTGAGTGAACTGTGTTGAATGTGCAACGTGAGGTATTTATTTGGTTTCCACCTTGAGCGATTGTATGTTTATCGTGATGTGTAACAATGGGAGGGAGTGGTGAAGATATGTCTGCATATTTATTTATTTATCTGTGGGAACTTGTTTTGCCGTCACTTCACCCTTCACATTGCTGGACTGTTTTTTACAAGAATTTACCGCCTGGAATTCCACTGATCCTGTTCCCCAATCCTGCCATTAAAGATGACTGAA
The DNA here is from genome assembly GCA_036898135.1 of Oncomelania hupensis. Lineage (NCBI taxonomy): Eukaryota > Metazoa > Mollusca > Gastropoda > Littorinimorpha > Pomatiopsidae > Oncomelania > Oncomelania hupensis. The sequence continues at coordinate 62,426,015 of CM072518.1, forward strand.
AACCCATTGGTTGTGTGACTTGGAGTTGGTTGTGTTGAAATCTTTTAAAGAGTGGATTCTGTGTGAGGGTTTTGAATGGAAGAATTGCATAGTGCGAATCAGTATTAGGTGGAGCAGAACTTTTCAGGTCATTTATAATCCACTTTTTAGTCAGCCGTTGAATCATTTGAAGTAAATGAGATAGTAGTAACCCAGTCGGGACAGGCAAAAATGAATTCTTACATGAACATAAGCTCAAGCATAATTAACCTGAAGACAATCCCAGCACTTTGGTAACCGACATAATGAACATTGACAACAAACTAATACACTTAGCGCCATCTCATAATGCATAGCTGCAAGTGGCTATGCCAAAAGCCAGAATTCCACCATTTTGATATGTGCTGAAGAACATAACAGGCCTGTTGCTGGTCCAGGAACAGGCAATTGAGAATAATATATAATATATACTATGGAGAAAAAAGTTTGAGACAGACTTTTGGGATCCAACATGCATCCCTGCTGCTGCTAGTGTCGGTGCATAATGTTTTCTTTGAAAACCTGTATCAGTGGTGATAATGCGGTTTTCTATAGTAGTCCACATAGGCACCTCAACAGTTCTCTCTTTTTGACACAGGCACAGAAAGAACAGTTTGTGACAAACAGGCGGGTGTTTCACGGGGAAACCAAGGACATGTTTCATTCGGGTGCACCTGCTGCGGCAAAGCCTACCCAGCACCGGGCGTTGGAAACCTCGGGGCCCACTCCATTCCCAGGCGTCACCAACGCCGCTGCTGCAGCCATGGCTTCGGTACGGCACAGGCCCCAGCAGACTCAAGGTAAGTTTGCGGACTCTCATGCGCGCAGCAATGTGAGTCTATGTACTCACTCGCCCAAATATGAACATTTGAGATTTTTTTTTTCTCGTGTGGGGGAGGACTAACAAGTTCATGTATTAATGTTAAGTCCCTTGTAGCTCCGGCCTGTTCCTCGCATCATCTGGCATTTAGCAACTACCACTTTTGCTTGGCAATAATGTGTCAAGAGTGGCTACAGAAATCATTACATTTACAAATGTTACTATACATGTAATTTCTATAAGCGGTATTTTGGTCTCGTTGCATTTCTTGTCAGCACAGATGCGTATCGGCCGTAAGGGAGGGAGGGAGGTCCACTTAACCCTTCTGTGAAAACCTGTGAAGTAGTGGCTCTGGGTTTGGGCTCAAATTTGCAGCAAGGTCTTTGGCTCACATTTGCAGCAATCTCAGTCTTTGTACTCACTCCAAATTCTACTCTTTTTTTTTTCGCAAGTCTGGGCAAGCCTGTTTAAGTTGAGTCCTAAATAATTTTGTTTGTTGGTAGGTGGGTGATGTATGTATGTTTTTTTTTTTTGTTTTTTTGTTTCCCAATCTGCTTTGTGTTTGTTTCAGGTCCTCCTGTAGCTGGATTATTGGCAAACACAGGAACATCATCTTGGTTGAGTGGAGGAGCAGGCTTAGGATCGACCAGTAGCTTCATGGCAGGCACAGGTCAGTCTTCGAGCTTCGTGGTTTCAGTTTGCATGAGGTCTAGTCTGTGCACGCTCAAATGTCGTCGCACCGACTTTTAAAAGATTTCGGGCGGTCATGTCCTAGGCGGGCGAGTGCAAGCTACATAAATAATACAGCCACAAAGCACTAGGCCCGTTCCCTCCCATCTCTGGCTGCCCAGGATTGTGCTCAGTTGTCTTTGGGCTGGAGTCGTTGCATGCCTAAGACAGCAAGCAAGTGGGTGCCTAGGGTGGCCTGGGTAAGGTCTGTATTTTCCACAGCCTTGAGCCCCTGTGTTGAACTGGAGAAGCGCTGTATCAGAACGGTGAAATTAATAAGATAACCTAAAAGCAATTTCTTAACTTTTGTCAGTTCTGTTTAGTTTAGTGATCAGTTTGTTCTTTATGCGGGGTGCTTCCTCAACAGTGGTTCAGTTGTTATCTTTGTTTTCGGTATAAGTTTATGTCATTTATTTGACTTTTATTTTACTGTTTATTGTCTATTAAAAAAAAAAAATTATTCATTCATTCATTTTTCCCTCAGAGGCTGTTAGAGCATGCTTTAGCTCATAAAAATGTTAATAATGCGCTAGCTACATTTTATTTCACTCATTGACAGACGTACCAGAAGGGTGTTCCGAGCCCACTGCAAAATTCTTGATGTACTTTGAGAATGATGCCAATTGGTTGGGACCTTCTCTTCTGATCTGCTCAGACTTTGGCATCTGAAACGTTTGTCATGGAGAACACCAAAATTAAAATGAATTATGATTTTATATAGTGCACTTGTTTACCAGCGCAAAGAGCAGCTTAAGGTGCTAGCAGGAAATTAGGATCTAACTCGAACCACCCAGTTGCAGTATCAACACACTGACTCAACCAAAGCTTTTAGGTTTTGAATCTAGTTCAGCCAGGCTAGCTATAAATAGCTTCGCCGGTGCTCTTCTTTCCTTTCCTTTCACTGAAAGGGAGGGTGTAGGCAAGCTATAAATAGCCCGCAGCCAGCAAAATGTGGGAGAACCTAAGAATGCTGCTCACATAGGCATTGAGCTGGTGTGTCAAGCGCACTGCCCAAGGGCCCAAGCCCCAAATCAGGACCTAATTCAAGATGCAGTATCAAGCACCATCAAAACGCCCTCACACATCTGAACAGCCATTTCAGAAGTCGGAAAAATCTCTCATCAGTAAGCAGATTTGCCCCCATCTTCTCCTGCACACCAAGTGGGGGCACTTGAACTGCTGGTCCTCTTTGCATATATATTGTAAATTATCAACCTTAAAGGGTTTTGCCAGCAACCTATGGTAACAGGGGGTGTTGAAACCAGGTCCCTGATTTCAGGTGGTGGTTCGTCATTCCTGGGTCAAGCAGGCAGCAGCGGCATGGGACTGGGAGTGGGAGGAGGACTGGGCTCCACCACCATCTTCTCCTCTTCGGGGGCCGCTGGGGCCTCCAACAGCAACAGCAGCCTCAACAACACGTTGGGGGCCCTCAACAACACGGCCAACGCTTCCCTCAACGTGTCGGCAGCCACCAAGCAACCTTTCACCTTACAGAAACCCCCAGCTGGAGCCAAACGGGGCAAGAGATAGCAATGAAACTGCCTCCAGAGCTTCTTTCTGAGCGGAATCAGATTTTACATTTGAGGTTTTGTTTTTTTTTCATTTTATCAAGTTTTGTGAACAGTTTTCATGTATTCACTTGATAGTGGAGCTTTTTTTAAACTTTTTTTTAAACATTTTATACTCTTTGGTATGATTGTCAGCTGAAAGGGGAACAAAAGAGAGAGAGAGAGAGACATGGTTGTTAAAGTTTTTATTACTTCAAGAGACGGAATGTGGTTCTATTTACTTGGGACGTTTGTACTCAAATCAGGAAGGCTTCAGGTTTTCTATTCCATGGATCTAACATCATTGTGTTCAGTCTTCTACTAGTGAACTTTCTTTGTGCTATATAATGGTGTCAAGATATTGGGGGGAGGGGGTTGTTGTTGTTGTAATTCTTTTTCTTCTTTTTTTGTCAAATGGATACAGCATTGCTTGTGTACTCCGTGCTGATACAAGGTATAAGATATGTATTTTATTCAAAAGTTCCCATTGGGAAAGTTGTTTTTTTTGTTTGTTTGTTGGTCATGCAGAACAAAACCTAATATGAATTTTAAAAATAACAACATTCTTCATAATACTAGTTCTTTTAATAATTACAAGTTACTGTGAAATAGCATACAGTGAAACCACTATTGCTGATTCTTGAAGCAATGACCAAAGATAGCAAGGTACACACAAAGAAAACTGCCACAAAATTAACATGGGAACATTTGAGAAGCTTTTTATTGGCTTGGATTTCTCTGAGAGCTTTCATTAGTGTTAATTATTCGTGATATTTTCCTCCACACTTTGTTGTTGTTATACGGGGCGTGAACAAACAACAGGCAGCAGTATTTCTATGGTCCAGTGCTCAGTGAGATAGAAATGTGTTTTAAGCTGAAAATGTGGTGTGAACGTACCAGTAGATGAAAACAGATGGTGAATACAGAAGGAAAAAAAGATTCTTTTAATATTATAATTTGCAGTGGCGCTTATGTGCTGTTAATGAGAATGTACTAGAAAAATTGAAGAACGGTATTTGTGATGAATCATGATAAGGACTTTGACAGTTGTATGCGGTGTAATAAAATGCCTGTTATGACGAAAGCTTTGTTCGAGTCATTTTGGTTTCATTTTCAATTTCTGCATGCGTACCAATACTCTTTTCTGTTGTTAGTCACCTTGCAGTAGGAGGGAGAAAGAAAGGGTGGAGCCCACAGACACACACACTTGCACGCAAAAAGGAAATAAATTAATTTCAACAAGCAAATGCATCTACACATATATTGCCTCACACCAATTTCATATATCACAATCTCACATGATAAGCTAGATAACGACCAACATTACATTTTTTTGCTGTGATATTTAAGATAGAAAAGAAAGTTGCATCAACATTACAATACATGGTTATTGCTTTAGGTCCAGCGGACTCTTCCGAGCCAAATCAGGGCCAGAGAAGTGAAAGAGGACCCACCACTGATCCGCATAAAAGATGTGCCGAAACAACCCTAGTCGTAACACTGAAGGCAATCTACCAGCCGGTCACTTTACAATAAAGACATCCCACGCAGGGGAGACTGAGGCTATGCTCTAATTTACATTACATGATTATTGCTTTAGGTCCAGCGGACTCTTCTGAGCCAAATCAGGACCGAACAACCCCCGATCCGCATAAAAGATCTGCTGAAACAACCCTAGTGGTAAACCTGAATGCTCTCCACCAGCCAGTCACTTTACAATAAAGACATCCCACGCAGGGGACGCTGAGGCTATACTCTAATTTATCGAACCCCCATTTACAAAAACAAAATAGAATACAAACATCATTATAAAATATCAACAAAACACACATATAAAATGCCTACATTGCCAAATAATAACATCATAGGAAGCCCCAGTGACCATTTGGCAGAAAGCATCCAATATTCCCAAGCTGATCCAACAGGCCTCACACACAAATGAGGAATTTTGTCCCGGAAGAGTTTTAAAAAAAAAAAAGGTAGGTGACTGGTCTAGCGAAGAAGAAGATAGTATTAGTAGATTGATAGAAAAGAGTAGGAATGAGAAAGAACAAAGGAGAAAGACTGACAGTGGGAATTTAAACAATCATCAAAATTATAAAATATGTCTCTTAAATTCTGTTACTGCATCCAACTTGTTTTGAAAACTCTTCATGCTCTGTGCTTGCTTTTATTGTTAGTGGTAGAACATTCCAATGTAAAAAGAATAAAAACTTGTTAGTGAAGAGCAATTTTGTTAACTGTAACTAGAACTTTATAATGGCAGAATAAACATAGCACATTCTAAATAATCTAACTAGATACCACCAAAATGTCTGATAATGTAACATCAATATGCATACACTACAACGTTTTATTGCGTTTGATTATGGCAGGAAGACACAGCTGATTCTAACAGCATAGCAGTAAAAAGACATTTACTATGCCACTGAAATATTTATCATTAGGATGACGTCTGGTTCTACAGCCACAGCACAAAACAAATAGTTTTCTCAAGCATCTCTACTCTAGTGTTAATCTCCTCTATTTCTACTGTTTCTTATTACATTAAAGTGAAAAGGAAATTACTGTTTGTTTTTTTCATTTGAGAAAGCAAGACAATGCAATGTATTACTACTGAATGGGTTTAGACCTAGACATGTACACTCTCACATGTAATAACCTACAGTAATGTAAAATACTTCATAAAAGTATACCTTACACCCCACATTTTCTAGCAATACATAACATCACACATTTCTTATAGTAAATTGATCCAATCATGACAGCACAAAGGTCATAGTAAATGATCCAACCCATAACATCACAAATTGTTTAGTAAAATAGTCACATCCTAACAATAGATAGATATATGAATCATCACAAATTAAAATAACACAACTTAATGTACTGTACTGGACTACAACAAGACCACACTATTTTTTTCCTAGACTTTGACCCACACAACTTACAACATGTAGCGCCTAATGTGGGTAAAACGTGTCCAAAAGAAGTCAAATTCATAAGTCTTCTTAATTGTTTTAGTGCATTCGTTTATATTCTGCACCTTAGGTATGGATGAAATTGGATTTTTGTATTAACATTTGGCACAAGTATATCAACTAACAAGTTAGTATCTCCCTTCTATGTCTCTGACGACGTGCGTGTACAACCGGTTGCTTCCCTTTACATGCTTTGCTCTCCATAGAGCGTCGTCGGCCTGAAATAATTTTTTTAGAAACTTCAAAACCCAAGGGAATTATGGGTAGGGAAATCCTTTTCTGAAATGACGTCGGCATGACTCTTCGCGATTGGTGCATGGCACCTGAGCACAGCAGCTCAATGCCTATGTGAGCAGCACTCTTAGGTTCTCCCACATTTTGCTGGCTGAGGGCTATTTATAGCTTGCCTACACCCTCCCTTTCAGTGAAAGGAAAGGGAAGAAGAGCACTGGCAAAGCTATTTATAGCTAGCCTAGCTGAACTAGCTTCGAAACCTAAAAGCTTTGGTTGAGTCAGTGTGTGAGACACACGCAAAATGGCGTCACAAGAAGATTGGTTAGATCTGAATTCATCTAATTTGACCTCGCATGCTGCTGGAAAACAATACAATTTGAATTTGCTTTCAAAAATCAAAAGAGAGCGAGACCACAACAATGTACAACGAGCCAAGGCGACGCACACACTCAAGGCTGACAGAACAAAAAGCACACAAACTACAAAAGGTAAGTACCCGTGACCATACACAATAAAGTAGGCCTAACCACCATTGCAAAATAGGACTGATCATCACCATGATTGAATTTTTCCACCCCACCTTCCAATCGGTACGGAATCGAACATATGCTCAAATCATCATATCTTTGACAGAATTCGCATGTGCATTATACAGTGTGATTCAAGCTATCAATGAACCATCACATCGAAGCGATCTGAGCAGCTCAATGGCGAACAATCGTTCACTGAGACTCACGATCGCCTGCACTGAGCTCACATACATGTGTGCATGTTTCTATAAATCCATCGTGTTCTCCTTCGATAATTGAGCAAAGCCTTTGTTCACTACCAGAAATATGCAGTTCCTCTCCCAACTTTCGTTTAATTTCAGCCAGCACATCTTCGCGAGAAATGGCGACCATGGCTGCAACCGTAGGTAGTTATCAGTTACTTCCCTTGAACAGATTTCCCAGAATTCTCTATTCTATTTTTAGGTTTGGGATACCCCGTCTCAGCTTGTGGCTAAAACCAAGGGCAACGGGACCACCGCACGTCGACTGGGACAACGAGATACTAACTTGTTAGTTGATATACTTGTGCATTTGGTCATTGGGAGGGTGGTGAGGGGGTCAAAAATGTTGTGTAGAACACACAGGATCTAAGATGTCTCGTCTAAAGCAATGGGATTGGAGTTTATCGACAGCACCCTGGATATAATCCCTTTTGGATGCTGTACAGTACTAAACAAACACTGGGTGCAGATGGGTAGGACGTACGGCTTACACTGTGCATCGCATAGCAGAAGTCCTTAAAACACAGTTTTATAATGACCTGGCATGAGGCATCACATTGTAGATAGCAGATGGATGATTCCACCTTTACCATCGACGAGCAAAAGAAAAACTACATTCAACACCTTTGTTGGCCTTTTAGGGGAAAAAAAAAGTTAATTTAACAAAGAAAGAAGAGGGGAATTATAAAGCAAAATAAAAGAATTGTTCAGTATGATGTTTAGTTGGTTTTTTTTTTTGTTTAGTTTTTTCAGACACCTTGTACCATTATAATTTACAAAACAGAAAACTGCATGTTGGAATTAATCAAAATTTTTAGACACCTTGTACCATTATAATTTACTAAACAGAAAACTGCATGTTGGAATTAATCAAATGACATGTTCAAAGTGTTTACCACAGAACAGATCTATAAACAGAGAACCTGTCAAAATTATCAACAGAGAAATAGGAGCACTTTCATTCATCTTACAATATCTTTTACTTCACCTGAATTGTATTTGTAAATATAAGTTGTTAATTACAAATGGATGTCGGCAATAACAAATGAAAATCATATCTCCCGGATGAATACGTTTTCAATGTCATGCATACTCCTTTTTCTTTCTTTTTTTTATATGTTGCCCTTTAATGTAATATTATCCATTGGCTAAATTACTAATATCAATGTAACAAAACAAAATATATGCGCAGAACGAACAAAAGACAAACTATTACTGGCAGAACAAATATACATAACGTTAAAAAAATGCAAACGGAAATATATATATATTATCAATGTATGTTTAGCATCAGTTTTATCAACGTTTATGCGTTTAAGCATCAAAATAATATCACCCAAACCACAACCTGGCCAATGTGAGTTTTTATATTTGGATACATTCACCGCATTTCCAAAACCAGTGTCTCCACTATCCTGGACAAACAAGTGCGCAGATTATAAAACGTGATTTTCTACTTCATTTTCTGTGCTGTACAGACCATTAGTGAGTCACACTGAGAACAGTTAGATGTTTCTCACAACCAACTGAATAAAATTTCACTCCCACGCTTGCAGTAAATTTGGTAGTATTGATCCCAAAATATATTACTCAACGTTCAAACACCGACTGAAAATAGCTACTGTGGTTGCATGAGCATAGCAGCAGAAAGAAAAAATGAATAAGTTGTATTAATGTAATGAAAGAGAATCTGGGTAGATTTGGATTCTATTTTAATCTCAACTTTTTTTTATGAATTCAATCTCAATTTTGAGTTTATGAGGCTTTTTTTTTTTTTTTTGTGCCTATTTATTTTGGGGAATCCAATGAACCCCCAGCATGTCATGGTTAACACACCTTAGGAAGCTGCAACAAAGAGTGTTGCAAGACGATGTCAATTACGCATAAACTGCAGTGCTTACAAGCGTTAGCAAATGCCATCAGCAATAAAGCAGATCCCCGTCAGCCCAAGAAAAGAATAAAACATTAAAACGTAACTTAGCATTTGCCTTTCAGCATACCGAAATATCAAACGCACGCAGGAAAAATTTGTCAACAGCAAAAAAAGTTCAGTTATCACACTAGTATTCCACAAACCAAGCAATTTTAACCAATTTATTTAGGGAGAGGGGTATGTGAGGGAGGGTGGGAGGTATTACGTATTCCACAAACCAAGCAATTTTAACCAATTTATTTAGGGGAGGAGGGGGAAAGTGGAAGAGGAAAGGGGGGTAAATGTTATTACCATGGCTGCCTGGGATTGCTGGTTTCATCAAAAATGCGAAACATTAAATACAAAGCAATAAAACAGAACACAAGAGAACACGACAACAAAATGCACGGAAAGAAACTAAAAACAAAACAAATCAATACGGAGGCTGTCTTAACAGAAATTTCAATGTCATGGCAATAGGGTCAACTACTAACAATCCAACACAGACTTATCACAAACTATATCTGGTGACTTTTCCGAGTCACAACACGACAACAACTTTTTTTTTTCTTCTTTCTTTTTGTTGTTGTTGTAATAACAAACTTCACTACTATTACATAATACACCACAATATACGATTGCCATTATTGGGTATTTAGTTTTACAGGGAAGGGGAAGGAAAATGACGATTGCCTTGGCCGCTGATGCTTTAAGCTTAGCTTCTCCTCGACCACTTGGGTTTCCACAGCGCTGCAAAAGTTTGGAAGAAGAAAGGAGAAGAAATTCCTGGTTGTGGCTACAAAGTGCTGGTCAGGGCTGCCTGGATAGCGGCATGCTGAAGGACGGGCAAGAGAAGCTGGAACGCATCATGGATGTAACTACTGGCATTGCTAGCCTGAAATAAAGAGAAAGCGGAGAAGGAAAAAAAAATCAATGTAACGTAATTTTCACTGGAAATGCAGCACCACAATATGGCAACAGGTGGGGGGGGGGGGTAGGGAGGGGGGGGGGAAAGTTGAAGAAAAAAAAAAGTTGTCACTGTAAAATGCATCAACATTTAGAACACCCCTGATAATCATTATTTCAGTTTGGTATTCCTTTACAAATGATTTCACTACATTGTGGAAACTAGTGTACCTTCAAGTTCAAGAGTTTAAAGTAAAACATAAAATGTAAATTAATTTTAAAAAAAAATTTACACAATTACAAAAAAGACTAAGCCAATGCACTATTTCTTTAATTGTGAGAGAATAAACCCAGATCTAGTGTGTGAACACATGCACTTCACCGCACAAACCTTAAAAGATCCTGACGCTCATGTCCTAGATGAGGGCAAGTGCCAGGAAAAACAATACACCTAGCATGCACTCTAGGTCCTGTTTCCCTCTCCCCATCCCCCTTTACCCCCCCCCCCCCCCCCCCATTTGCCCACTGGTGGCATTTCTCTTGTGGCTGTCACACTTTCACTGAAAAGGCAACACAAATTTTGTCTGCTAAGGGTTGATGAATAAAGTCCCCCCCCCCCCAATCCATTTCCTTTCCCCCTCCCCTCCCATCTTCCCCTAATCCTCCCCCTCTCCCCCACTCTCTAAAAAAAAAAGTTTTTGGGACGAGGGCATACATTACATTGAACACTGGTACACACAACAGGAGAAAACGAAACTTGGTACATTTACCCTTCTGCCAAAGCCCAAATTTCACACTTAAAAGGACGAATTTGACTGAATTTCAGAAATGTGACAATTAAACGGTTAAAACCTGTTGGTTTTTTGCTGAGTTGATGTGTATATACATAAATGTAGTCATGAAATCAATTCAGTGGTGTAGGCTACACAAACAAGTCACAACACCACATTGATATTCCCATGATGCCTTTATGCTTTATTCTATGATAAAAATGGAAACAAAGAAAAAAATACCTCTAGGTAAACTGAGGTAACCATGGGAGTTACTTGTTCTGTGGTTTCTTTCTCCTCCTAATAGAGGAAGAAGAGAGAAAAAAAATAAATCTTTCATTAAAAAAATGAATGCATCCAATAAACAAATAATTATTCAACAAACAAAATGAACAAATTTTCCCATTCTAAAATTACGCTCATGTTTGCAGGCATATCTTTCTCATCCCCTTTATCACTCCAATACAAAACGTCATGAAACTTCAACCAAAACTGTTATACGAGCGTCATTCAATAAATAAGGTGAATTTTTCGGTATAAGGACTTCTAATACAGTAAAAAAAACTTTTGTTTTACTTCTTTTTCACATGGATGTAATTTCTTCTGCAGATTGAAAAAAACTTTGAGTTTTAGCGATTAACAAAGATGGCCGACCAAGAAGCATGCTCCAGGATTGAACAGCGGTCAGTTATCAAGTTTTTGGTTGCTGAAGAGTGCAAACCAGTTGAAATTCATAGCAGAATGTCAACTGTGTATGGTGCCACATGTTTCAGCCGAAAAAAAAGTCTACTAGTGGGCTAAATTGTTTAAAGAAGGACGGAGCAGTGTTGAGGATGAAGACAGGCCTGGGAGGCCTACAGAAGAGAGGTCTCCTGAGGTGATCGAATCAGTCAATGACCTAATTCAGTCGGACAGAATGGTGACAATGAAAAGAAAAGTAAGCTTCTATCTGTATTAGAAGTCCTTATACCGAAAAATTCACCTTATTTATTGAATGACTCTCGTAGCATTGATTTAAACAAATAATATTTATTGCAAAATCATACACCTACATTTGACGATGGAATAAAAGAGGTAAATGCAATACCAAGAGCAACTTTCTTTTAAATTAATTCAAATGAAAAAAAAAAAAGCTGCATGCAACTCCAAATTGTTCACTTTTTTTTTTTCAGAGATTCTATCCCTTTCTTCAGATCTCATTAAGTAGAATGCTTGGAACTGCAAAACTGTGATCATGTCAAGGGTAACTTTATCCTGCATCACAAGAAACTATTGGTGGAATTATCTTTTAAGCAAAACAATCGCACTAGAGCAATAACTAATCTGCTAAAACATCTTACTCCGATCTTGTTGAGGCAGTGTGAGAACTTGGATGCGAGAATGTCAACTTCTGTCATCAACACGCTGGACAACCTGTAGTAAGTAAAAAAAACAACAAAAAACCCAATTATATAGCAACAATACAAAATAAAATGACATACGGCTATTTATTCACCGAATAAAATGTTACAAGGATTTTGGTGTGGTATGGCGATAATTAAATACTTGCCCCACACCGACTCAACCAAAGCTTTTAGGTTTTGAGGTTAGTTCAGCCAGGCTAGCTATAAATAGCTTCGCCGATAGCTTCGCCGGTGCTTCTTTCCTTTCTTTTCACTGGAAGGGAGGATGTAGGCAAGCTATAAATAGCCCGCAGCCAGAAAAATGTGGGGGAACCAAAGAGTGCTGCTCACATAGGCATTGAGCTGGTGTGGCCCTCACTTACACAGTCTCACATGCATTACCACGTCATGCACTCAATGGACAATCCTATCCTATCCTATAACTCGAAAGTCGTATGGGCACCACAAATGATTGTTTAACTAGCGTACTCCATCTTTCTCTGTCCTGAGCAACCCTCATGGCTTCTCTCAGCGTCAAGCCAGTTCATTTTCGAATGTTGTCCTCCCACCTCCTTTTTTTTTTTTTTGTCTTCCTCTTCTTCTGCCTCCTTGCACTGTGCCTTGCAGGATGGATCTTGGCAAGGCCTGATGCTCTGGTGATGTGGTCATATCACCGGAGTGTCTGTTTATTCACCACTGTGAGCATGTCATTGTGTTGTCCAATGGCTTGTGGTTTGTCAGACTTCGTCGTTGGTGAAGTGCTGGGTATAGGAAATGCCCAGAAGTCTTTTGTAGCACCTCATCTCCAACCCCTTGGGGTCATGAGCAATCTTGTCACTGTAGATTGTTCTAACCTATAAAGGGAACAGTGAAAGCCCCAGTTGAAAACCTGTCTTGCCTTTGTAGGCATGACTAATTCACTGCGGCAACAGTCCCCCCCCCCCCCCCCGTTGGAGTGCCGGGGGTTTCAGTATAAATAGTATCCCCACTTTCTGGAAATTTAGTGCTTTAAATTCCCACTGTCGCTGTCTTCATCATTTGCTCTTTCCCATTCCTGATCTGTCCTATCACTCTGCTATACTTTCTTCTTCTTCGCTAGATCAATGACCTACCTTTTTTCTTGAAAACTCTTCCTGGACAAGACTCCTTGTTTGTGTATGAGGTCTGTTGGATCAGCTTGGGAGTGTTGGACGCTTTCTGCCGGGTGGTCACTAGGGCTTCCTATGACTGTATTATTTCGCACTATAGGCATTTTATATGTATGTGTTTAGTTGATGATTTATAATGATGGTTGTACTCTATTTTGTTTTTGTAACCGGGGTGTTCGATAAGTTGAGGTCAACCCTCAGCCGTCCCCCGCGTGGGATGTCTTTATTGTAAAGTGACTGGCCGGTGGAGGGCATTCAATTTCCCACTAGGGTTGTTTCGGCAGATCTTTTATGCGGATCGGGGGTTGTCCGGTCCTGATTTGGCTCGGAAGAGTCCGCTGGACCTAAAGCAACAATAAATCAATCAATAAATCAAATCAACCTCATCTCCATGTTTTGTATTCTTCATTGTAGGTCTGCTGTGAGAGTCCATGTTTCGCAAGCATATAGGAAGATGGAGATGACAAGGGAGCGCAGCATCCTTACCTTGGAATATAGACTGATGGTCCTGACTTTTCAAATGGGCTTCAACCTTGTCAGGGAAGCAGTGGTTTGTGCGATCCTGGAAAGGACTTCCTGTCGGGACCCATTGTCTGATACAATGGCTCTTCAATATTTGAAGCTATGTACCGTGATGAGGGATTGGCCTTGGATTTTGATGTCCATGTTGATGCCATTGGTGTTGTTGGTCATCATTTTGTTCTTCTCAGCACTTATTTCTATTCCAAAGGCTCTGGAGGTGGTGTCAAGCTTCTTCCTCTCCAGCCCAATCCATCAATGTCATCCGCGAAATAGGAGGTTGGAGATTGCTCTACCCCTTATGCTGACTGTGCCTTCGTGATCTGCAAGGGCATCTGACATGATGCACTCTAGAAAGATGTTGAAGAGTATTGGAGAGAGTGGGCATCCTTGATGATTGTTGTTCTGAACCAGTTCCCCATGGCGCTGTTGTGGAGGACTGCACAGGTAGCCTTGTCATACAGGCTTTTCATGGGCAATCACCATTACAAGTACAGCACTATCAAGGAAATGAAGGGCTGGTAACAGGCAACATAACAAAACACATCCAAGGGAAAAGGGGTAGGAACCTAAATCAACACTGAACCACCAGATCAATCATACTGCTAAGATGGACAGTGAACAATGGTCACTTTCACCTTCCCAACCCTGACATTTGTAACTTCAACCTCATCATTCGTAGCCTTTTAAACATACCACCAGATATTCCTGGGGACCACGCCAGCGCTTGAATGCGAACATAAATCCTCACTCCATTTACAGAGATCTGTGTACAACAATTTCGACCTTCCAGCCAAAAAAATGTTTAAAAAAACCCAACATCTTCACACTCACCCAAAGGAAGATAATGAGATCAAACGGCTACAATTCTACTGACCGCTACTTAAAATACCAAGTACTGCTAGGCACAGGGAGAGACTTACTTCGCCAAGCTCTGCGCCCGATGCAGGAAGGTTTTGTCCTCGTCCTTCTGCAGCAGGACAAGCTCACCAGCTTTGTGGAACTGCTCCACGGCCTTGGAGGTGACTTCTGCCAGAGACTGGATTGCTCTCTGCTGTACCTCCTGCATGGCCAAAGAGAAGTGTACAAAAATCCATGTTCATTTTGACAGGACCTGGGGCACCCCATTTTATATTTATAGAATTGTTCTTAAATGGCAAGATACAGGATCTAACTGAAGCCGCTTGAGGCACCCACCTTCCATCATAGGCACACCATCGGACGTCCAGACCTCTGAGCACACAACTTCTAGCTCCTGACCTCAGAATCACCAGCCATTGTTAAAATGTTCAAAACTTACAAAAGACACTTCTATATGTGAAATATGATGAAGGCATAAAAGATATCGCTTGAACAAGAGACAAAACCCATTCAGCTCTCAAACATCGGACAGTTCACATATATTTTTGGACGTAATGCCAAACTATCAAAATTCATGAAGTATTTTGAACAATAACATTACTTTAAATATTTCATTCTATAGAAAATGAGGGGCGCAAGCTTACCTTGGCATTAGAAATTTCACTATGCTCTTCATGGGAATAGAAATCAGCAATCCACTGACGCACATTTTCTTGCACCTTGTGGGGAAGGTGGGGATGGGAAACAAAAGCAAAGTCAAATCAATGAATCCCAAAATATTAAAACATAAGAGTTTAACTAAGCGCAGAACAAGAATAAATGCGTACAATTTGACATATATATACACATACAAAATGTTTAACAATCAAATAAAATGATGATAGCATCTGTGGTTACTATCATCATCATCATCATTATTATTATTAACAAGATTATTATTACTAGTAACAAGATTATTATTAGTAACAAGATTAGCAGACGGATAGACAGAAGCTTAAGATTCAGACAGCCATGCACAAGAACCACCTATCCTATCCTATCCTGTCCCATAACCCGAAGGTCGTAGGGGCACCACAGATGATCGCTTAACCAGCATACTCCATCTTTCTCTGTCCTCAGCAGCCCTCATGGCTTCGCTCAGTGTCAAACCAGTCCATTCTCGAATGTTGTCCTCCCACCTCTTTTTCGGTCTCCCCCTTCTTCTACCTCCTTGCACTGTGCCTTGCAGAATGGTCTTTGCAAGGCCTGATGATCTGGTGACGTGGCCATACCATCGGAGTTTCCGTTTCTTCACCACTGTGAGCAGGTCATCGTGTTGTCCAATGGCTTGTGTGATGGTCTGTCGGACTTCAACGTTGGTGATGTGTTGGGTATAGGAAATGCACAGAAGTCTTCTGTAGCACCTCATCTCCATGCTTTGTATTCTTCGTTGGAGATCTGCTGTGAGGGTCCATGCTTCGCAAGCATATAGGAAGATGGAGATGACCAGAGAGCGCAGCAGTCTTACTTTGGAATGTAGACTGATGGTTCTGTCTTTCCAAATGGGCTTCAACCTTGTCAGGGCAGCAGTTGTTTGTGCGATCCTGGAGAGGACTTCCTGTCGAGACCCATTGTCTGACACAATGGCTCCTAAATATTGAAGCTGTGCACTGTGTTGAGGGATTGGCCTTGTACTTTGATGTCCGTGTGGATGCCATTGGTGTTGTTGGTCATCATTTTGGTCTTCTCTGCACTTATTTCCATTCCATAAGCTCTGGAGGTGGTGTCAAGCCTCTGTACAAGCTGTTCAAGTTCTTGTTCCTCTCCAGCCAATCCATCAATATCATCCGCAAAACGAAGATTGGAGATTGCTCTGCCCCCTATGCTGACTGTGCCTTCGTGATCTGCAAGAGCATCTGACATGATGCGCTCTAGGAAGATGTTGAAGAGTGTTGGAGAGAGTAGGCATCCTTGACGCACACCGATTGTTGTTCTGAACCAGTTCCCGATGACGCTGTTATGGAGGACTGCACTGGTAGCCTTGTCATACAGGCTTTTGATGACTTCTATAATTTTAGGGCTGATGTTGTACACTTTCATGGTTGCCCATAGAGCTGCATGCCAGACTCGGTCAAATGCCTTCTTGAAGTCTATGAACACATGATATAGATGTTGTTGGTGCTGTAGGTATTTCTCACAGATTATTCTGAGGTTGAAAATCTGTTCAGTGGTACTTCGCCCTGCCATGAATCCTGCTTGTTCTTCAGCTATGATTTGTTCAGCTTGTGGTTTCAACCTGTTGAGTATTATTTTCAGGAGGACCTTGCTGGGATGGCTGATGAGGCTGATGGTGCGGTAATTTTCACACTCCTGAAGGTTACCTTTTTTGGGAAGAGTGATGACAAGCGACTGGGTCCATGGTGTAGGCCATTCCCCACTCTGCCAGATCTTGTTACAGATAATGGTGAGAGCATCAGTCATCGCTTCTCCTCCTGCTTGTAGCAGTTCCGCTGGTATGTTGTCCACTCCCGCTGACTTCCCTTTCTTCAGCGATTGCACTGCTGCCTCAACTTCTTCCCGGAGAATTGGGAGGATTTCTTCTTCTTCTCTGCTCTCGGGACATGCTAGAACTGATGGGTCTCCATTTGGTGTATGGTTGTAAAGGTCAGAGCAGTACTCTGTCCATCTGTCCAAGACTTCTTGTTCTTCTGTAAGGCAAATGCCAGACTTGCTTTGGATAGTGGAGACTTTGGGCTGTTTAACACTTGTCAGCCGCTTCACAGTCTGGTAGGCCTTCTTGCTGTTGTTCTTGTTCAGATTGTTCTCTATTTCCTGGCATTGATCTTCTATCCAGTTCTCCTTTGCTGTGCGCATGCCTTTTCGGATGTCATTGTTGATTTTTCGGTAGACATCAGCTCCCTGTGAGGTGTTCTTTTTCTTTTTTAACTCTCTTCGTTTATCACACAGATCCAAAAGTTCAGGTGTGATCCACGGCTTCTTCTTTGGTCGGTGCTTGCCAAGGATCTCAGTGGCGGCATCTGTTACAGCTGAGTTGAAGGTATTGGTCATGGTGTTGACATCTACTTCGCCTGCCCCCAAAATAAGCAGTGGTGCAAATTTCCCTCCAATTGTGGCCTGAAATATTTTTGCCACCTCCGGGTCTTGCAGTTTGTCCAGGTCGAACTTCAGCCTAGTGCACTTTGCTGTATTTACTCTCTTCAAATGGAGCCGGAAAGACATCATCACGAGATCGTGGTCACTTCCAATGTCTGCTCCTGGAAAAGTGCGTGTCCTGCCAATGTTGATGCTTGATCTGAAGCGTTTCTTGACCATGATGTAGTCGATCTGGTTGTGATGTTCCCCGCCGGGACTGTGCCATGTCCATCGTCTGGATTTTTTGTGGAGACCAAGCGTGTTTGCCAGTACCAGATTGTTGTATCTGGCAAACTCCAATAGCCTCAGACCCCTGTCATTTGTCTCGTTGTTGCAGTGGGGTCCGCATGTGTCTCCCCAGTTGTGGTGCGCATCTTGGCCAACCTTGGCATTCCAGTCGCCTTGCACTATGACTATGTCCTTCTTCGGCACTTGGTCAAGGACCGTCTGTATATTTTCATAAAAATCCTCCACTTCGCTGTCTTCATAGTCTGATGTTGGGGCATAGGCCTGGATGATGGTAATGTTGAAAGGGGTTGCTCTCAGACGGATGGTAATGAGTCTACTGGAGACTGGGCGGCAACCCATGACAGTGGCTAGAATGTTCTTGTGGACCAAGAATCCAACGCCGTGTTCGTGCCTGTCATCTCTACCGCTGAAATAGAGCTTGTGGCCTTTGTCAGTCGTTGTTTCACCTAGGCCTTTCCAGCGCAGTTCGCTGATACCTAGAACGTTCCATCGATAGTGGTCCAGCTCGTGGGCCAGTTCTTCTAATTTTCCTTCCGCAGTTAGGGTCCTGACATTCCAGGTTCCTATGACGATGTTGTTTCTCGTGCGGATCTTGCTAATTTGTCCATCAGTAGCATACTTTTCACCTCCGTCCTGGTGGCCAACGGAAGGCGCGGTCCTTGTGTAGCCGGGCGACGACCGATCCGGCATGGAATTAGTGGATAGCCTCATCATGTGTTGTGTCTTGGGCAAAAAAAGACCTGGCAGGGCCCAATCCTCTCCAGGCTGTTGGCCACAGCCGAAATCCACGAATACAGTGTGGCTCGCCTTGGCCCTGAGCACGTGGTCGTTGAACCTGTAGTAACGTGAGGTTCCTCCGCCCTGGCCGGTGACTTCTGTGTAGAAGACTTTCGCCCAGTGATGCCGTGCTAACATCACCCCTGTTAGTCGCCTCTTACGACACGCCGGGAAACGTTGGGTCTATTCTATTTGCCCGAACCCACAGAGCCTAAGAACCACACGCTACGGAAACTCACTCATTTCATCTGCAATTCACATCTTCAACTCCCAGATGGGGCGTTATATGGTGGTGCTGTTGCTCTGACAATGAATTCAGGGGGTCCTTTTCTTTCCTTTTGTGATACTAGATATTTGTACACATTTAGTTACACTGAGGGCGAGTTAGTTATTGCTTACAGGGTCCAGTGGACTGCAAAGAACCGAATCAGGACCACACAATCAAGACCACAACATCGCTGAAGGAGGACTTGCCCCTGATCCACATAAAAGATCTGTCGAAACAACTCTAGTAGTAACACTGAAGGCACTTCACCAGCCGGTCACTTTAAAATAAAGACATCCCACGCAGGGGACGCTGAGGCTATACTCTAATTTATCAAACCCCCGTTTACAAAAACAAAATAGAATACAAACATCAATCCAAAATATGAACAAAACACATACATATAAAATGCCTACATTGCCAAATAATAACATCATAGGAAGCCCCAGTGACCACCTGGCAGAAAGCGTCCAATATTCCCAAGCTGATCCAACAGACCCCACACACAAATGAGGAGTTTTGTCCCGGAAGAGTTTTCAAGAAAAAAGGTAGGTGACCGGCACCCTCACGGGGGGTTTAGTAAGAGTGTGGGTATAATGTTGTAGGTGATAGTGTGATGATGAATATGTGATGTAAATCTGTTATTTTTGCATGGTTTTTGATAAATTGATTTTACAGACACACATTCAAGCTTGTAATTTTTCTTGTAGAGATGATTAAAGATGTATTGTATTGTTTCATTCCTATCACCACCTCAAAATTTATGAAAACAACACACACATAGAACAAAACAACACAACAACAACAAATAAACACACACACACACACACACAAATACCTTGTTCAATTTGTCAGGGGCAGTGCCAAGGTGGAGATCAGATAAATTTTCTGTCACAAGCCTGCTGAAATCATGCTCTGTGGCTTCTGAAACAGAAGAAATGAGCAATCTTGTACCTTATAATATGCTCTTCAATTGCGTTTCTGGCAATAAAAGCAGCAAGTTACAAAGTAGTTTGATACTATGCAGATTGTTTGTTTATTTCTTAATACCTATCCCCCAAAATTATTTTAGACTAAAAGCCATGCACA
This sequence comes from Oncomelania hupensis, assembly GCA_036898135.1. Classification (NCBI taxonomy): domain Eukaryota; kingdom Metazoa; phylum Mollusca; class Gastropoda; order Littorinimorpha; family Pomatiopsidae; genus Oncomelania; species Oncomelania hupensis. The sequence continues at coordinate 62,446,126 of CM072518.1, forward strand.
AACATGATACTCTTCAGAATTTTTTTAAAAATGGACAATCAAAAATCAACACTTTCTATAAGCTTCGTGTGTAAAGATCTTTTTTGTGTTAGACCATGATAATGACAATGATGACGATGATAATGATGATGTGCACTTGTAATATCCCATGTATTCTCCTAGATCTATGCTTTACTACCATTTTTCCCTTCGTCCCCATTAACGAATAGAGATCAAACGTCCGGTATGGACAGAACTCTCAGAGGATGCTAAACTCGGAAAAGAAGATGAAGGAGATCTATTATGAATACCTCCCTGTTCTTTAGCACTTTCATCAGTCGCCTGCTGGAACGTTTCCTTGATTTCCACCAGCTGGGGCCGGATATTTTCCAACATGTCATCCTCCATGGCGGACAGTAGTGCCTGGACCTTCCGCTCGCTTCTGTTCGACAGCATCTCCAGCGCTTCCAAGTGGGCCATGCCTGAAGATAACAGATAAGAGCACCTGATAACAGAATTCAACATTTCAACAATAAACGTGACTGCGTAACAAAATGGAAAAAGATATGACAAAATACCACTTCAAAACAAATATATTATTTACCCCAACTCACCAACACAATAATTTCATTGCTCCATCGATCAACCAATATTATTCTTAGTATACCAAACTGTAAGTCTAATCGATTTTGCCGTTTGAACTCAAACAATTTTTTAGTAGTAGTGGTAGTAGTAGTAGAGGTAGTAGTGGTAGTAGTAGTGGTATTGTTATTACTATAATAATAATAATAATAATAATAATAATAATAATAATAATAATAATAATAATAATAATAATAATAATAATAATAATATTTTCTTGACATTATTTTTGACACTTTATTGTCCCTTTTTATCGGAAAATTCTGGGTTGCCACTCGCCCAAACCCAACCTACCTAATATATAGGTGTGTTTTGAAATTTCGCTGTCAGAGAAAACCAGAATACCCGGGTAAAAATCCAGAGATGTTGCCCAAGTCGAAAGTAAATATTATTCGCAGAAATATGACACCCAAAAGACAGGATCGATCCTACACCAGTCCGGCGCCATTGGTTTCTAGCCTGTGGACAAGGCAAGTTAGTCCTGCCTTAGACCACGCGGCCACAACGCTAATAATAATATTGTTGCTGTTCTTATTACTATCATCAACATACCCTGGCTGTCTTCAAACATAGCACTGAAGTTACATTATTACTATCATCAACATACCCTGGCTGTCTTCAAACATAGCACTGAAGTTACATTATTACTATCATCAACATACCCTGGCTGTCTTCAAACATAGCACTGAAGTTACATTATTACTATCATCAACATACCCTGGCTGTCTTCAAACATAGCACTGAAGTTACATTATTACTATCATCAACATACCCTGGCTGTCTTCAAACATAGCACTGAAGTTACATTATTACTATCATCAACATACCCTGGCTGTCTTCAAACATAGCACTGAAGTTACATTATTACTATCATCAACATACCCTGGCTGTCTTCAAACATAGCACTGAAGTTACATTATTACTATCATCAACATACCCTGGCTGTCTTCAAACATAGCACTGAAGTTACATTATTACTATCATCAACATACCCTGGCTGTCTTCAAACATAGCACTGAAGTTACATTATTACTATCATCAACATACCCTGGCTGTCTTCAAACATAGCACTGAAGTTACATTATTACTATCATCAACATACCCTGGCTGTCTTCAAACATAGCACTGAAGTTACATTATTACTATCATCAACATACCCTGGCTGTCTTCAAACATAGCACTGAAGTTACATTATTACTATCATCAACATACCCTGGCTGTCTTCAAACATAGCACTGAAGTTACATTATTACTATCATCAACATACCCTGGCTGTCTTCAAACATAGCACTGAAGTTACATTATTACTATCATCAACATACCCTGGCTGTCTTCAAACATAGCACTGAAGTTACATTATTACTATCATCAACATACCCTGGCTGTCTTCAAACATAGCACTGAAGTTACATTATTACTATCATCAACATACCCTGGCTGTCTTCAAACATAGCACTGAAGTTACATTATTACTATCATCAACATACCCTGGCTGTCTTCAAACATAGCACTGAAGTTACATTATTACTATCATCAACATACCCTGGCTGTCTTCAAACATAGCACTGAAGTTACATTATTACTATCATCAACATACCCTGGCTGTCTTCAAACATAGCACTGAAGTTACATTATTACTATCATCAACATACCCTGGCTGTCTTCAAACATAGCACTGAAGTTACATTATTACTATCATCAACATACCCTGGCTGTCTTCAAACATAGCACTGAAGTTACATTATTACTATCATCAACATACCCTGGCTGTCTTCAAACATAGCACTGAAGTTACATTATTACTATCATCAACTACCCTGGCTGTCTTCAAACATAGCACTGAAGTTACATTATTACTATCATCAACTTACCCTGGCTGTCTTCAAACATAGCACTGAAGTTACATTATTACTATCATCAACATACCCTGGCTGTCTTCAAACATAGCACTGAAGTTACATTATTACTATCATCAACATACCCTGGCTGTCTTCAAACATAGCACTGAAGTTACATTATTACTATCATCAACATACCCTGGCTGTCTTCAAACATAGCACTGAAGTTACATTATTACTATCATCAACATACCCTGGCTGTCTTCAAACATAGCACTGAAGTTACATTATTACTATCATCAACATACCCTGGCTGTCTTCAAACATAGCACTGAAGTTACATTATTACTATCATCAACATACCCTGGCTGTCTTCAAACATAGCACTGAAGTTACATTATTACTATCATCAACATACCCTGGCTGTCTTCAAACATAGCACTGAAGTTACATTATTACTATCATCAACATACCCTGGCTGTCTTCAAACATAGCACTGAAGTTACATTATTACTATCATCAACATACCCTGGCTGTCTTCAAACATAGCACTGAAGTTACATTATTACTATCATCAACATACCCTGGCTGTCTTCAAACATAGCACTGAAGTTACATTATTACTATCATCAACATACCCTGGCTGTCTTCAAACATAGCACTGAAGTTACATTATTACTATCATCAACATACCCTGGCTGTCTTCAAACATAGCACTGAAGTTACATTATTACTATCATCAACATACCCTGGCTGTCTTCAAACATAGCACTGAAGTTACATTATTACTATCATCAACATACCCTGGCTGTCTTCAAACATAGCACTGAAGTTACATTATTACTATCATCAACATACCCTGGCTGTCTTCAAACATAGCACTGAAGTTACATTATTACTATCATCAACATACCCTGGCTGTCTTCAAACATAGCACTGAAGTTACATTATTACTATCATCAACGTACCCTGGCTGTCTTCAAACATAGCACTGAAGTTACATTATTACTATCATCAACATACCCTGGCTGTCTTCAAACATAGCACTGAAGTTACATTATTACTATCATCAACATACCCTGGCTGTCTTCAAACATAGCACTGAAGTTACATTATTACTATCATCAACATACCCTGGCTGTCTTCAAACATAGCACTGAAGTTACATTTGCGGGACTCCTCCATTTCCTCATCACGCTTGGCCTTCTGCTCCGCCTCTTCCTGCGCCTCTTTCAGAACAGCCGACAAGCTGGGCTTCTCTGTCTTCTGGTGCAGAAACTCCCGAGCGCGACGGAGACCAGGGTCGTGCTCCGTAAGTGTGGAGTAGGTCTTCTTGCCAAGGTTTTCCAGAATGTCCAGGCCGCCCGCCGCCAGATTTTCGGCCTTCTCAAAGCCCGAGTTCATGAGGTTCTGACTCTTGTTCACTAGCGACTTGCCCTGAAAGAAAGCAGACGTCTATGTCACGATTTGGATAGATGTCTGTGCTGATGTTATTTAGGTGTGTGAGTGTGTATGTGTGTGTGATGTAAAAATACTTACTCCAATGTGCAAAACATTTATTCCCCCGTGTTTACAAACTAAAAGCAAAACAATGCTTTTCAACTGATTTAAAATTTATTGATGATAATCTGAGATCGTTTTTCTAAGTCTTAAATGATGTAAATATTACTTAGCATGACTAATGAACAGTTGTATACAGTGGAACCTCCGGTATCCGTCTCTCTGGTATACAACTCCCTCCGTTATGTGACCTGAAAACTTCTGACGGATTCACTTCCAATAATAAATTACCTCTGGTATGCGACAGTCTCGTTTATGCGACCAGCGACCGTGTCTTAAGCCCTTTATACGACCGTCTTATGCAATTTAAAAGAGATATCAGTTAATTTATTGTCTGTACCTTTCATTTTTTCTCTCATGTTAGTGTACGCCTGCTGTTGTCTGCCATTTCCGGTTCGCAAGTAAGGGACATTACTCGCCTACAATTGCTTGTCAAAATGGCGTCGCGCAAGAGGAAAGTTTTGAGTTTGGCAGAGAGAAAGTTTATCCCTGTTCAAAATGTCTGAAGACACGACTGTTTTCTATTTTTGAAGTTGTGAATAAAAGACAAAGCTAAAAATGAAACATGTTTTACAGTTTTCTTTGTCAGAGAATACATGCTGGTGAGTGTGAAAATTAAGACTACATACCCCTTCGAGCCTGACCCCCCCCCCCTCCCCACCTCTTGTTTTTTAAGGTATAAGACCACCTCTATTATAAGACCGTTTTTCCTCAGATTTTGGACGGTCGTATGCAGGAGGTTCCACTGTATTAGTGGATGGTAACAGTCCATTTGACACACTACAATACAATACGATACAACTTCATTGTTCAATAACAAGAAAACATAGAAATTTGTCTTTGCATCAAGAGTATCTTTCATATGCACACACATTTCAACACAGTGAACGTTTCTGCTTTGAAAATGTAAGACTAGGAAAGAAACGTGTAAAGCCAAATTCCAAAAGAAAGGATGAAGTTTGCATACCACATTGGAAAGATTGCTTCCCCAGCCAGAGAGCCAGCTGCCCGCTCCCCCTTCAGTCTTTTTCTCCTCCCCTTTCTCTTTTGGTTCAGTCACCGAATCTGCTGCCACCTCTTTGGATTCATCTTCTTTCTTAGCTCCCGCATCCTGGCTTCTCTCTTGCAGTGGTTTATCTGCAGCTTCTTTCTCGTGCGGCTGGGCTGTCACTGCAAATTGCAAATGGCCGTAGTGTGAACCGTGTTCAAAACGACCCAGACTGCAAACCTAGAGTTTACACAAATATTATGGGCTATGAATTCTCTTTCAAACTAAAAGGGCAAATCCCATATGCCTCACATGATTTAACATGAAAATGAGTGCCCAGAAAAGATAAAAAAATGAAACAGTGGCATTAAAATGCAAAGTAATACCGACTTTGATCTTTCTATGCTCTTGACCTTGAGATGACCTTGACCTGCTATCAAATAAGATACAGCAAAGTGATATTATGCCAAAAAAACAGTGACCCTGGGATGACCTTTACCTTCAGTGACCTTGACCTTGAGATTACCTTGACCTTCACATGATCTCTCATGCTATGTATGGTCAAATTACCCAATGATGTTGCATACTACGAGTTAAATAGAGCCATTCCACTGTAAGGTGACCTATTTTTTGTAAGTTGTTTGCAAAGCCTAAAATGGCCTTGACCTTCAAGATCGACGCAAAAACGGAACATATAATATGAAAGATCAGACTATCATCTAGATATACAACAAGTTTGAATTTTATATCTCTCATAGTTTAGGGTCAACGTCACTTCAAAGTGACTGACTTTGGACAGCTCCAGTGACCTTGACCTTGGAGTAAGGTTGACCAAATGTGCAGAGGATGTGTGTCCCATTGATTTCTATCATGCATCACAGAATCATAAGTTCAATATTAATAACTTGGAAAAAAACAAAAAATTTTGTGAAAATCGTAATTTCTTGACTAACATTTGTTGACCCTGTGACTTTAAACTTAAAGTGAAGTCATTCATTCACTGATCATTTATGGGGTCTCGTGGATATACCCTATCTTACCAAGTTTGGTTGTGATAGTTGAAATAGGTTCTGACATATTAATCCACTTGCAAGTTTTGCACATTCAGAAAGCGGACAGCGGACAGGCAGACGGACCAACATTTTATAATAAAATGTCCTTCAGGACTATTTAGGACTCATCTTGCACAAATTTGCAAAAATCTTGATTTTTTTTTTGTGGGGGGTGGGGGTGGGGAGGGGATGTGGGTTGAGGTTTAGTACATAGACTCACATTGCTTTGCATGTCAGTCAAACATAAAGGTTCTGTCCCTTTTCTGGTGCCAAACAACCAATTCAAGGAATACAGTGGTACCTCCCTCGGGTTACAAACTGTTGCAAGATGAAAGAATCTTTTTTTTTATTTAAAATTAGCATCTGGCCATTTACCTGACAAGAGGCAAATAATATGTGTGCTTCACCTATTAAATAAAGACAGAGAAAACAGCCAATTAAATGTAAAATAAAATAAACATTTAGTCTCTTTTTTTTTTTTTTTACTAAGAAAACGATCCTCAGAAATGTGTCACTTTCTTTGCTAGTCTGAATCAATAAGCGATATTAGTACTGTGAGGCCTTTTTTTTTTTGTACTGTACATGATCGTTTGTCTCCAATGTTAAACCTCTCTCTCTTTCGTCTTTATTCATTACCAAAGGCACTGTGCGTTACCAGAGACGTTTTTTTTTCTTCTCCCGAAGTTGTTGTTCATAACCCAAATTGTTCGTGACCTGAGCCGTTCATAACCCGAAGCACCACTGTAATTTTTTTTGCACTAAGATGGTTGTTTTTTTTCTTTTCTGAAGACTATTGTTTTCTTCCTCAAGACTTCATTCAGCCATCTTTGTATGTCATCGAAAATCAGTAATTTGATTTTCAGCAAGCCCAGCTTATACTGATACTGACGACAACACAGCAACATGGCCACCTGTATCTAATATTTTATGACACAACCCCACAAACTCAATCAAAACACTGGCAGCAGAGAAGGTGAGACAGATGTTCCCTATCATTTATATTCTATGACCCAACTCCACAAATTCAAACCACTGGCAGCAATTCCACAAACTCAATCAAAACACTGGCAGCAGAGAAGGTGAGACAGTTGTTTTGTAGATTATAGTCACACGACACTTTCGCATATAGGTGACTACTGGACCGATTTATACTGACACCAGCGGGCCAGTTGTTGGTAAAGGGGAAATTAATATGATCACACGTTGACCAATCCGGGATTCGAACTAGCGACCTTTCGGTTACTAGCAAGACGCTCTTACCAACTGAGCTACCCGGCCCCACTGTGGTGAGACAGATGTTCTCTATCATTTATATTCTATGACCCAACTCCACAAATTCAAACCACTGGCAACAATTCCACAAACTCAATCAAAACACTGGCAGCAGAGAAGGTGAGACAGATGTTCTCTATTATTTATATTCTATGACCCAACTCCACAAATTCAAACCACTGGCAACAATTCCACAAACTCAATCAAAACACTGGCAGCAGAGAAGGTGAGACAGATGTTCTCTATTATTTATATTCTATGACCCAACTCCACAAATTCAAACCACTGGCAACAATTCCACAAACTCAATCAAAACACTGGCAGCAGAGAAGGTGAGACAGATGTTCTCTATTATTTATATTCTATGACCCAACTCCACAAATTCAAACCACTGGCAACAATTCCACAAACTCAATCAAAACACTGGCAGTAGAAAAGAAGAGACAGATCTTCATTATCATTTATATTCTATGACCCAACTTCACAAACTCAAACCACTGGCAGCAGAAAAGAAGAGACAGATCTTCCTAATCATTTATATTCTATGACCCAACTTCACAAACTCAAAACACTGGCAGCAGAAAAGAAGAGACAGATCTTCCTAATCATTTATATTCTATGACCCAACTTCACAAACTCAAAACACTGGCAGCAGAAAAGAAGAGACAGATCTTCATTATCATTTATATTCTATGACCCAACTTCACAAACTCAAACCACTGGCAGCAGAAAAGAAGAGACAGATCTTCACTATCATTTATATTCTATGACCCAACTTCACAAACTCAAGACACTGGCAGCAGAAAAGAAGAGACAGATCTTCACTATCATTTATATTCTATGACCCAACTTCACAAACTCAAGACACTGGCAGCAGAAAAGAAGAGACAGATCTTCACTATCATTTATATTCTATGACCCAACTTCACAAACTCAAGACACTGGCAGCAGAAAAGAAGAGACAGATCTTCATTATCATTTATATTCTATGACCCAACTTCACAAACTCAAAACACTGGCAGCAGAAAAGAAGAGACAGATCTTCACTATCATTTATATTCTATGACCCAACTCCACAAACCCCAACCACTGACAGCAGAAAAGAAGAGACAGATCTTCATTATCATTTCCCTTATTTGTCCATAGGACAGCATCTAACAAGGGTCATACCCAAGACACTATCAACAAACTCCAGTTCCATATCTTCAGGCGAGACCCCTTTATCCCTTGTGCCTTACACAGGCTTTTGGTCACACCATCCTAGATTGGGAAAATAAGGATCGTTCTGGAAACATCAACAGCTAAAAGATTAAGCAAATGCAAACTCAAAACTTACTTTTCATTCATACAGCAACAGCTCAACAACAAACAAACAAACAAACACAAAAGTTGTTTTGTGTTGGGCATGCTGTTCCTGTCATTTGTGCAGACATCTCACCTGTACCAAGAATAAACATCCGCCTCTCACACGCTCTGACTACTTTAACATGTTCTCACCAGTGTCCTTGCTGTTGGGTTCTGTGGCCAGCTCTGTGGCACTGTCTGCTCGTGCGATTGAAGCTGGGTCAGGCACGCCGAGACTGGATTCCACTGTGTCCATAAGGGTTGTCAAGCCCTCACCTTCACACAAACGATATGTTGTGGTATTGAAGCTTTCTCTCTAGCTGAACAACGTACCTTCAGTATGCATGATTCATTTATCATATTTACATGTAAAGAGTTACCAATTCAGAATATTGATTTGTAAATACATGTGCAATAATTACTTTTAATGAAAGAAAACAAAAACGAATGTAGAACATTGTGAACCAAATACTAAAACAGAAGCCATAAGGACATATAATGATTCAAATTTCTATGTCTGCTTATATGTTAAAAAAAAAAAAGAAAAAAAGTGCAATAGATGACTGAACTGCATTCATTGCACTAACATGGTTCAATACAGAGTAGTGTAACGTTAAGCCAGTTCTGCATACAATCATCAAAGAATGTCTCATATAAGATTGGCAGAAAAAGTCATATCTTACCAACTTGAGAAGAAAATGTTTCCAAGGAGTTAGTAGCAACATTCAGCAGGCCCCAACCCCAACCCCATCCTTCGCTTTCCTCTGCCTGTCCTTCTTCTTCTCCAACTTCTCCGCCTGCTTTTTCGTTGCAAGGCTCTTGCTCAGCACTGCTCGCGTCCCGTGGAATTGCCTGCTCTGTCGGTTTGCCAACTTCGCTCAGGTTTCGGCGAACGGCTCCAGCGGACTTGGCCTCCTCTCCTTTCCCATCCTCGGACTTCTCTTTTTCAGCCTTTTCTGGCTGCTGTTTAGCTTCGTCTTTCGCCTCCTTCACTTCTGCCGCCTTCTTATCCGTCTGCCCGCCTTCCTCACTCTCTTCTGGTTTCGTGGTGTCAGCAGCAGGGTCTGCCGCGGTCTCTTTGCTGGCTGATGCAGCAGCCCTTTCTTCTTTCATCTCTATGGGTTTTTCTAGTGCAGCAGCTGCTTTTTGGCTTGGAGTTGGCTCTTCAGAGGGTGATTTTTTGTCAGCTTCTTTCTCCTCAGCTGGAGATTTGGCTGGTCCTTTCCCCTTTTTCTTCTTCTGCTGCTGCTGTTGCTTTCCTTTCTCCTTTCCGCTGCCCTTAGGCCCACCCTGAGCACCCTCGCTACTCTTGCTCTTGCGTTGTTTCTCTGAGTTTAACGAATGACAAGACGAAAAATGAAAATAATATAAACTCACAGGGGAGAACAAATTCACAACAACATCAAAAAAAAAGTGGCCAAACGCAAAGAACAAAACACGTCCATAATACTAGAACGAAAAATAACTAAAAAACTAAAGCTGGTCATATACGCAAAGAACAAAGCATATTTAATACTAGAACTAGAATACTAAGTTTCACAGAAACAAAGAACAACACATATATAATACTAGAACTAGTACTGGAAGCATAGTTCTCATTGACTCCACTTTTGAACAAAATATGTGGAATACTAGAGTCTAGTACTAGAAACCTAACGCTCAAGCCTCACAGTCACAGATAAATATTTTCTTTTTTTTTGGGCATATATTTTTAACTAGAGAGAGAGAGAGAGAGAGAGAGAGAGAGAGAGAGAGAGAGAGAGAGAGAGAGAGAATATATAGACTAAAGCTAGATAGAATGATGTTAATATGTCAGACAATTTAGTGAGAAGTGCAAGATGTAGACTATATTTTCATCAATAACACTCAGCCTCTAGTCTAACTTACCTGAAACTTTTGCTCTCTCCTCCCCTTCTTCTGCACTGGCAAAGGCTTCTTCATCTGATGCAGACATAGTTAACTCTGGCTGATTGTCAACTGGGGAAAAAAAAGTCAATGTTTTTGGCGAACTCCTAAGAAACTGGATTAAACCTATTACCTCCCCCATGTGAAGTAAAGTCGAAGATCCAAATTAGGGATTGTGTTCGATACGGCAGAGTACAGTTTTTGCTGCATTACTGTGCTAATTACTGATTAATGATCAAGTAAATTACTGAATTACATGATTGATCATTGAGCACTACGTTTGTCCACGCATCAATGCATCAATTAGGCATATTACAAATTACGGCATGCTTGTTTAAATTCCCAGAAACAAAACTGAATCAGCTTAGCAAAGCACACGGTTAAGTCTGAGTTTGACAATCTATCTTAACACTTTCCTAAATGATAAATCAGCAAATTAATATTAATGTTCATCTTGAACACGATGAAAGTCTGCTGACGTAAGCTGACACATTTCAACTTTAATTACAAAAAAGCAAACCAAATAAAAACATATAGTACAGAAAATAATACAGATAACACAATTTCACGTATGAAAATGTCATTTAGGAAAATTAATTAATAAATGTACTTGCGTAATTACCTCAGTTCAGACCTGTTTATGTTCTGTTCCACTCCACGTCAATCTCGACCGGAAATCGCTGTTTGTTGACATCGGAAGTTGAACGATTTGCTGCGCAACTGCTCAATACATTTATGTAATTTATTTACATTATTTTATTTTATTATTTTATTTATTTTTTTTATTTTATTTTAGTATTTTTTGTTTGTTATTATTAATAATTTGGAATCTTTTTTATTTACAAAGAAAGTGTTGGTTGGTTGGTTGTTTTATTAACGTCTTTTTTCATCAAGATGATAAAGACCATACATACAGATGCGCATTTAAGCAGACATACATGAACACATAAATACACATAAATACTATTACTATCTCTCTAATATAATAATATCAAAGTCAGTTAAATAAAACGAGCGACTGGAGAAGTAATTACAGCTTTTGCCAATCCCTCACTCAATTCATTGCTAATGTTTTTAACTGATGTTATAGTATTTACTTCAAGGGGCAAAAGAAAGTGTTTTGTTGTTATTATTGTTGTTATTGTTGTTACTATTGCAGTGCTGTATGTAGTTGCTGCGGTTCTTGTAGTTATCGTCATTGTTTTTGCTTTCCGTTGCTGCTTTTTCTATAATGCACCGGCCAAGTATAATTAAGCTTATATCTACACCCCACCCTATCCTTTCCCCTCCTCGCCATAATATCGATTTCAAGATTTGTCTTTAAATAGTAGTAGTAGTATATAAGTAGTAGTAGTAGTAGTAGTAGTAGTAGTAGTAGTAGTAGTAGTAGTAGTAGTAGTAGTAGTAAAATTATTGATCAGGCTAAATTAAAGAGCTGCGATATCTGTACCAACATATACACGCTCATATGTTTCACCCACTCTCAAACACATATCACACATCTATTAACACTCAAATATGTGGTGTCAAAGGCAGGGAGATCGCTATTAAAAGACGGAAAGGAATTAGGAGTTTCTTAATTTATTGGCCAGTCCCTCAACACAGTGCATAGCTTCAAATATTTGGGAGCCATTGTGTCAGACAATGGGTCCCGACAGGAAGTCCGCTCCAGGATCGCACAAACAACTGCTGCCCTGACAAGGTTGAAGCCAATTTGGAAAGACAGGACCATCAGTCTACATTCCAAAGTAAGACTGCTGCGCTCCCTTGTCATCTCCATCTTCCTATATGCTTGCGAAGCAAGAGCCCTCACAGCAGATCTACAACGAAGAATACAAAACATGGAGATGAGGTGCTACAGAAGACTTCTGGGCATTTCCTATACCCAACACATCACCAACGACGAAGTCCGACAGACCATCACACAAGCCATTGGACAACACGATGACCTGCTCACAGTGGTGAAGAAACGGAAACTCCGATGGTATGGCCACGTCACCAGATCATCAGGCCTTGCAAAGACCATTCTGCAAGGCACAGTGCAAGGAGGTAGAAGAAGAGGGAGACCGAAAAAGAGGTGGGAGGACAACATTCGAGAATGGACTGGTTTGACACTGAGCGAAGCCATCAGGGCTGCTGAGGACAGAGAAAGATGGAGTATGCTGGATAAACGATCATCTGTGGTGCCCCTACGACCTCCGGGTTACGGGACAGGATAGGATAGGATAGGATAGGATAGGATAGGATAGGATAGGATAATTTATTGAAGAGAAAAGAATAATATGATGAAGATGACTGATTCATTGACTGACTGACTGATGAATATAAAGAAATTCTAATTCTGGATATCTCAAGTGTTGATATCGTCAGTATAATCCTTTGATATTCACGAAAGTATCCTACGGACTATCCATGTATTGAAGAATCCATGTTGAAATAGCAATACGTACTATTAATAAACAGCAAATCTAAAGGGGGAAATTGTCAGTTATCTATATTAAAATCCATCACGATGTAAAATTTTAAAATAACTATAAATTGCAATCTGCTTCAGGTTTGGAATTTCCATACATCTCACTCTCATGACGGCAAAAGGAAGATTTGTAGACCTTTATTGTTATTATGCGCTATTCGAAGAAACAAAAAACAAAGGCCGGAAATTTAAACTTCCTTTTTCTCTAAGTGACTTACTGTGCAGCAGTCAGTTGTTGCTGAAGAGACCAAAGAATTATAACTATGTGAAACTTACGCCAGTCGTGGCTCTCAATTTGATCCTGGTTTTTACGTTATACGTTGCGTACATAATTATCTCGCTGTTATGAGGAAAAGATGTAGGCTGCCGTGCAGATAGAACGACAATGATATTGGTCGGGGTGTGATCGCATGTAGTGTTGGCAACAAAATTGTGAAATGTGTCTTCTGTGCTGAGTCAGTTGATTTAAAGACGCCACTGGCCGACGCCATATTTGCTGGTATGTTGTTTTGTTGTTGTTGTTATTGTTGTTGCTGCTGCTGCTACTGCT
>CM072518.1:63139728-63222228 GCA_036898135.1 Oncomelania hupensis
ACAAGCGCATGACACCCTCCAGTCCACCTAGTTGTGAATGGGCTAGGCACCTGGATCTGCTTAGGACTGGGGAAGGTAAAGCAGCAAGGGAGAGGAGACTGCCTTCATTAAGCTGCCCTAGAGAAAAGAGAGGTCCCAAACACTTCCCTTCCCCCGTTGGGGTGCCGGGGGTTTCAGTATAAATAGTATCCCCACTTTCTGGAAATTTAGTGCTTTAAATTCCCACTGTCGCTGTCTTTCTCATTAGTTCTTTCTCATTCCTGCTCTGTTCTATCAATCTGCTATACTATCTTCTTCTTCGCTAGACCAGTCACCTACCTTTTTTCTTGAAAACTCTTCCGGGACAAGACTCCTTATTTGTGTGTGAGGTCTGTTGGATCAGCTTGGGAATATTGGACGCTTTCTGCCAGGTGGTCACTAGGGCTTCCTATGATGTTATTATTTAGCAATATAGGCATTTTATATGTATGTGTTTTGTTGATAATTTATAATGATGTTTGTATTCTATTTTGTTTTTGTAAACGGGGGTTCGATAAGTTGGGGTGATGCCTCAGCCGTCCCCTGAGTGGTATGTCTTTATTGTAAAGTGACTGGCTGGTGGAGGGCATTCAGTTTTCCAACTAGGGTTGTTTCAGCAGATCTTTTATGCAGATCGGGGGTTGTCCAGTCCTGATTTGGCTCGGAAGAGTCCGCTGGACCTAAAGCAATAATCATGTAATGTAAAACACTTCCCTCCCCAACGACTATTACATTGACCCATTTAGACCTTTTATATGTTTAGTGCCAAATGATAAATAACTTTTTGGTTAGGCTTGTCTTATTGAGGTTCATGAGGCCCTAAAATACTCCCCAAATATATAATTATGAAATACGGCAGTATTATTAGTGCCAGAATATCCAAAAAGAGCTAGCTTTCATAGTAATTTTATTTTGAATTTTAATTTGACAATATATTGTTGATGTTGAAGAAGGAGATATCCTGGTCCCCAACCACGTTCTTTTGCAGGTTATGAAACTGATGTTGTTGTGATTTTAGTTTTCTGACACTGACCTTGGAAATAAAATATGGAGACGTAGACGATGACAGACAGTTTTCCTGTTTTATCTCACTCCAGCATTTTAAAAAGCCTTTTGTTTTTATAGTGCTTGTACAGAATATCAAATACAGAATCCTTTATCGTTTCCATAAACATTTACAAAGAGATTGGTTTTTCATTGTCATCATTGTATTGTTATTTCAGGGGCATTAGTGAACGTAAGCTCCTGATTGCTGGCTACACATTTTGTTTGATCGGTTTCATCACTTATCTACCCTGGGGTAGTCTTCTGCCTGTGCGAGGTTTTGCGCGTAAGTATGTTACACTCCGTTTGATGGTGGTGTTTTCTATCAGTAGTGGATTCAGCCCCAATGCTGAAGTATTGATGAGTGTAGCTCAGATTCGTTTATCCACGCAACCCGTTCAAACAGCATACAAGTCACAAAGTCGACGTATGAAGTTTCCCACTTTTATTCAGCACACATCAACAACTGCATACAATCGCTCAATCGCTTTTCCACTCTCAAATTTTACTTTCCAACTCACTATGAATAACAACAACCTTTTTTAACAGTGCGGCGCTTATATAGTCTCTACATACTCGGGAACAAACGAGAATAATCCTACATGAAACACCACAACCAATCAAAATTAATTTCATCATCACGTGACTCACGTCATACAACCTCATTTGGAATGGAAGCTTCCATGGTAACCAACAGAACAATCCATACGCTTCGATCGATAGTAAACAACTGACTCGAGAACGTTCTCAAATAATATCGAGCAACTAAAAATATCAACGTTACACAAAGCTTCTTCTAATAACAACGCAAAATCAAATCAAAGATAAATACACTCTATTACTGCATGCGCTGCAAAATAAAACGAAAAGATCTATCGCGCGCGTCACACACAAGCCTACCATTGCACGCGCTTCACACATAATATCGTGCACATTTCACACGCACCATCATGAGCGTCTCAACGTAACAAAGTACAGTTTGTATTGTAGTATTTTCTGTAGCTAAAATACCATTTGGCCTAGTGTTTCAGGAAGTTGTCAACATTGCACTGGTTTTTGGTACCCCATATAGTCCATTCTAAGGAATTGTCTGATCACTGCATGCACATTACCTGTGGACTTTAGATGTACACATTTAACAGTGTGTCCCTCGGATGAGAGTATACACCGAGGTACAGTCTGTGTGCGCACGCATTCCGCTGCACAGACTTTAAAGATTTTGACGCTCATGACAGGCGGATGCCTAAGACAACAACACAAGGGGACTAACAGTTTGGGTAGAACACCAGTGATAAAGCTGGCTGGCCTAAAGAGATGTGGCTGGAGTGTATTGATAGCATGTTGGATAAAATCCTTATTAGTTGCTGTCCTGCGTGGAATGAGGAGAAAGATTTATCTCCCCTTCTCTGCTGCCAATGATTTGCATTTGTGGATGTGTGCCATAGATACAGATGGCCATGGCGCTGTGTTCTCAACTGGTCAGTGTTATCAGCAGGTCTTGGTGAAAACCAAGGGACTGATTTTCCGAAGCATGAGAAGACGCCTGAATGAAGTTCTCAAGAAAAACAACTTCATACGAAAATAAAAAAAATTTAAAAAAATCCACAATTTGGCTGATTGGCAACAGGAAGGGGAAGGAACCTAACATTTTGAAAGAGAATTCATTGCTAAAAATAGTTCTAAAATCTAGGATTGCAGTCTTGGTAGTTTTAAGCAGGGTTAATAAACACAACAACAACACACACAGCATGCACTAATAGGTCCTTCCCCCCCCCAACCCCCTCACCCTCTCCTCCTTCTCTCCCCCCTCTCCATTGTTCTGGGTGGCAGTGGTCTTGCTTAATTTTTTTAGTTAGTTAAAATAGATTAACGTCCCCGGACACATCAGCGTATAGGGGACGGGTGAAACACCACTTTAACATGCTTTTATAGACAAAGCAACCTTCAAGGGAGACAAATAAAGTGCAAAAACTCCAAAACCCCAAACTGTGTTTCAGAAAAAACAAGCTGATGGCATAAAATGTATTTTCTTTGTGCGTAGAGTACAGTCTCTGTTATCATTCTGGAAATTGTTTGTTCTGCAGCAATATACCCTCCAGTGACTCCATTGATCCAAAACACCACCACCCTTCCATTGCTGTCGGATCTTTCTTGGCAAGAAGACTATATCCAACAGCCAGTGGCATTAGATCATGCGGATGAAATGAGGAAGGAAATGCTAACAGTCGCTCAAGCCTTCCTTGACGTCGAAGGACTTCAGAGCATTCACGATGAAAATTCCAGCCAACGTTTTCAGAACCTTGTGTATCAGAACCTGCCCCACAAAAAAGAGGGTGACCATAATTTGTTTTTGGAGAAATCAAGTCAAAACGACAAAAACTTGAGCAGCGAAAACAAGGCTGCTGTTGACCCTGAAGGAAACGGGCAATTATTAGAGGTCGGACCATCCCATCCTGATCATTTGAAGATGAATAATACTACAACCAGATCTCCAGAACACAAAACGGACCTGGAAAATCCCCTTTCCCCAGCCTCAGAACCTGCGGAGGAGGCAGAATTAACCGAAGCTACAATAATACCCAATGCTACAGTATTTACCACACAAACCACAAAAGAATCTACAACAAAATTAACTGAAGCGACCATAGTAGCCAATGCTACTGTACTTACCACGGAAACCACGAAAGAATCCACAACAAAATTAACCGAAGCGACCATAGTAGCCAATGCTACTTTTCTTACCACAGAAACCACACAAGAATCCACAACACAATTGACTGAAGCTACGATAGTGACCAATACTACTGTTACTTCACAAACCACAAGAACATCCCCAGCAGAATCTACCACAGAAGCAGCATCAACTGACGCTACTATGATAGCCAATGCTACGATACTTTCGACGACAGCCACTACAAACGAATCGACTACGGGGTCGACACCAACAGAATTCACAACAGCTGAAATGCCAACAACAACCAACAACGGCAATGGCACCAACACCACGGTAACGCCAGAGGGCTGCCCCTGGCAGTTTGGGTGGTGTGGGCAAGTTCCCAGGGTGCGGCTGTTCCAGTTCCTTCTAGGCACCGTGTTCATTGCTGTTGGTTACCCAATCTGCAACGTCCAAACATATTCGCTCTACTCAAAAGTACTGGGTCCTCAGCCTCAGGTGTGTGTATTTTCAATCTTTTGGGAATTTTTTTTCCGGGCTTGTCATTCATTTTTTTCCACCATGTTATGTTTTCCATTTGTAATGTTTTCTATACAGTCATGTATGTGCATGAGCAACAAACAAATAAATATTTTTCTTCCAAAATAGTGATAGTGATCACTTTAGATCGGCACGCTTTTAATTTGATTGAAGAAAAAGTAGCAGCTCTTTTCAAAATGAAGAACTGTGTGTTGACAATTGTTTACCATATCAAAGAAATTGCACACAAAATCTTAAATGGAGTGTCACATGTTAGTTTGTGGTTTGTGTAATTACCTTTTTGCTTTTTGATGCATTGTTTTAAGCAGAGGCATTTCTAGCAGACAGGCAGTATTGATCGTAATTTTTGTAGTGTGAAAAAACAAAACTCCCTTTCACTTCACAAACCTTAGCTGAAAACTAGAGTTGTTTTCCTTTAATTTCATATAAGCTGTAATCTTTAATTTCAACATTTATTTATTTTATGTATATTTTATTTGATTAATTTTGTTTGTTTTGTTTTTGTTTGTCAGGGTTTGTGGATGGGCATTTTGACAGGGTGTGGCAGCCTTGCTCGCACCTTGGGTCCTATTTTCGTGGCGCAGGTGTACGACTCCTGGGGACCTCGCGTGACCTTCGCTTCCAGCAGTGCCGTTCTTTTCGCCACCATTCTCATTACTGTCGCCTTCTACAGGAGACTCATTCCCTATGCTGACCGCAAGCAAGGCAGCCGCACTGACAATGAAGAGACTGGCGTCAAAGCTCGAATTGGACAAACAGTGAGAAGATCGTCTGAAAATTCACTTCCGAATACTACAGTGCAGTATTAATTTGTTTCTTCACGTTCTTCAGTAGCATCATTGTGTGCCGTCTGATGGTCCGGAGCGCCTGATGGGAAATTTGAAAGTAACTTTTTTTCCCACCCTCTGAGAAGCTTGCAATATCATACAAATTGGTGTACGGATTGCTGCCCTTTGAGCCTGATTGTTAATTTGGAGAAAAGGCGTGCTTCCAGTTAAGTTGAACTGAAGAAAATATTCAGATACTTTGTGCCATGCCTATAGTATTAATTGCTGAATTTAGCATGGACAGATTTTTAATTTGTTTCTCTGTATATTATTCAGGGATATAATATAGCGTGAGCCTGACCTCGAATGTTCAAATTTTTACTCTAGATAGTATAATTATTGAAGAGTCTGCTAATCCAAGTTAAAAGCTTTCTGGCGAGCATGTATATGCAGCTTAATTTTTTTTAAAGCAATGGATTCCATGAAGTCGTCACAGCGTGAATCTAGCAAAGAGGACCACGATGCAGTTATAAAGTTTCACCCAATACAACAGACACATAACTTGGAGCACAAAAACAGCAAAGACCTCCAACACATGTAATTTTCTGCGATGGGTATTACAGATTTGTTGAACTGACTTGAATTGAATGGAACAAATATTAGTCGGGTGGGGTCACGTTTTTCTGTTTGCACGTGTAAGTGGTGGCAGAGTGCAAATGCAACCCATGACAACTGTTATTTTGTTGAAGTTCAAATCTACATTGTTATGCTAAATGTTCATATTTTGAGGGCAAGGGAATGAAGTTTTCATTGTGATAAAGAAACGTGTTTTCAATTAATGGACAGCGCAATGTGATAAATTAGTGTACTTTGTGAGAGATAATCCTGCGTATGTGCACGCAGTACATATCATTTAAGATGTACATTTTTGTACATTATCGTGTTTTATTATTCTAACAGTGCCTTGTTGGTAATTGCTCTATATCAGAACAATAATTATACACATATGTGACACTCAGGAATGTATGAAGTGCATGTGTTCTGGTCATGTGATGACAGTACGTAAGTTGGAAAGCATAATATTTCTAACGAGGTAATGTATGTGCGTACGCGCGTTTTAAACAAAATGAATGTTTCTGTTGACAACATGATGTGAATCCTGAGTGATACTATGCATTGAGATAAACTTCCATTGATGTTTAATGTCATTATCACATACTGTAATATGTGATGCAATGTGTAAGCCATTAGATTGCCTTTGTTGTTGTTTTTGTTGTTGTTGATAATACTGAGGAGTTTTTTGAGTGATTACAAAATGAATCATGCAACTGATTTGTGGTTTCTACCTCGTTAATCACTTAATTGCCATTGATTTGACAGTTATTTCTTCCTTTTTATTTTGTTTGTTTGTTTCCGTTTCCTCAGCGGGGGTTTGTGTATAAATAATATCCACACTTTGTGGAAATTTAGTGCTTTAAATTACCACTCTTTCTGTCATTCTCATTTGTTCTTTTTCGTTCCCAATCTGTTCAGTTAATCTTCTATCTTCTTTGCTAACCCAGTCACCTACCTTTTTTCTTGAAAACTTTCCCCAAACTCCTCAGTTGTGTTTGGGATCTGTGGGTTTATCTTGGGCCTATTGGACGCTTTTTGCCAAACGGTCACCAGAGCTTTCTTTGGTGGTATTATTTAGAAATGGTGGCTTTTTCTAGCTATGTGTTTTGTTAATATTTTATAATGATGTTTATATTCTATTTAAGTTTTGTAAACTGGGGTTCAATAAATTAGAGTAAAGCCTCAGTGTTCCTTGCATGGGATGCCTGTATTGTAAAGTGGCCGGCTGGTGGAGTGCCTTCAGTGTTACCGTTAGAGTTGTTTCAGCAGATTTTTTTAAACGGATCTCTCTCTCTCTCTCTCTCTCTCTCTCTCTCTCTCTCTCTCTCGCTCTCTCTCTGTAATTGTATTTAATAGTTATATAACTTTTTTTTTTTACTTTACTTTACCAGCCCCAAGGGCAAGATATAAAAAAGAGCATTCAGCGCTTACTTGTTTACCCTTGCAAAATAAAATTGTTATGTTATCTTATCTGTGTCTGTTTGTCTGTCTCTTATTAAAAGTCCTTGTTTTCAACCAACAGGATAAAACCTTTGATTTTTGTCTTTGATAATAAATTGAAACGCGGGTGTGAAAATAGCAATATGCTAAACAAATATATTAGTAGACCTTTGCCTGGCCGTACTAGAAGAAAATCGCTATTATTTGTTTAATTCCACCTTTCAATCTGAGCTTGGGAGATAAAGGAATTGCATAGATAACATTCTTGCTTTATTGACCTGTGAAACAGTCGCTTGTCGTCACTCTTCCCAAAAAAGGTAACCTTCAGGAATGTGAAAATTAATGCACCATCAGCCTCATCAGCCATCCCAGCAAGGTCCTTCTGAAAATAATACTCAACAGATTGAAACCCCAAGCTGAACAAATCATAGCTGAAGAACAAGCAGGATTCAGGGCATGGCGAAGTACCACTGAACAGATTTTCAACCTCAGAATAATCTGCGAGAAATATCTAGAGCACCGACAACATATATATATCATGTGCTTGTAGACTTCAAGAAGGCGTTTGACTGAGTCTGGAATGCAGCTCTGTGGGCAACCATGAGAGTGTACAACATCAGCCCTAAACTTATTGAAGTCATCAAAAGCCTGTATGACAAGGCTACCAGTGCAGTCCTCCATAACAGCGCCATCAGAAACTGGTTCAGAACAACAATTGGTATGCGTCAGGGATGCCTACTCTCTCCAACACTCTTCAACATCTTCCTAGAGCACATCATGTGAGATGCCCTTGCAGATCACGAAGGGACAGTCAGCATGCGGGGTAGAACAATCTCCAACCTTCGTTTTGCGGATGACATTGATGGATTGGCTGGAGAGGAACAAGAACTTGAACAGCTGTTACAGAGGCATGACACAACCTCCAGAGCCTATATATGGAATGAAAATAAGTGTTGAGAAGACCAAAATGATGATCAACAACACCAATGGCATCAACACGAACATCAAAGCCCAAGGCCAATCCCTCAACACAGTGCATAGCTTCAAATATTTAGGAGCCATTGTATCAGACAATGGGTCCCGACAGGAAGTCCTCTCCAGGACCGCACAAACCACTGCTGCCCTGGCGAGGTTGAAGCCAATTTGGAAGGACAGGACCATCAGCCTACATTCCAAGGTAAGCCTGCTGCGCTCCCTTGTGATCTCCATCTTCTAAGTTATACCTTGCGAAACATGGACCCTCACAGCAGATCTCCAACGAAGAATACAAAGCATGGAGATGAGGTGCTACAGAAGACTTCTGGGCATTTCCTATACCCAGCACATCATCAACGACGAAGTCCGACAGACCATCACACAAGCCATTGGACAACACGATGACCACAGTGGTGAAAAAACAGAAACTCCGATGGTATGGCCACGTCACCAGATCATCAGGTCTCGCAAAGACCATCCTGCAAGGCACAGTGCAAGGAGGTAGAAGAAGAGGGAGACCGAAAAAGAGGTGGGAGGACAACATTCGAGAATGGACGGGTTTGACACTGAGCGAAACCATCAGGGTTGCTGAGGGCAGGGAAAGATGGATTACGCTGGTTAAACGAGCATCTGTGGTGCCCCTACGACCTCCGAGTTACGAGATAGGATAGCACACCCATACACCCACACCCACACACACCCACACACACATCTTTGACACCAGTGGAGAAAGACTAATAAAAATGGCATCGGTGACAAAAAAAACATCTGTTTGATTTAATAATAATAATAATAATAATAATAATAATAATAATAATAATAATAATAATAATAATTATTATTATTATTATTATTATTATTATTTTTATTTTTTTTAACATTATTATTTTTATTATTATTATTTTGTAGGCCTATGCGCAAGGTTAGTAACTCTGTTTCTCCGAATGATTACGGAAATAGCCGATTTTGAGGCCATTTCAAATGTATTATCGACTAAAACAAAAATATAATTTAAACTGTATTCATCGAATTAATGCGAATAATATTGTGTGAATGCGAATTTCAACTTTAGTTTTATTGACCGATTTGAAAAGGAACCAAGTACGGTAGAAAATGTAATCGTTGCTTGGCATTCACCAATCAAATACACCCTTTTGTAAAAAGTTCCGTTGGCGCGTCAATTAATTTATTCACTCGTTTGGCGGACACACAACGACGAACACCTTGAGTTTTACGTTGTGATAAAAGTCAGTCTCGATTTGTTCATAGACTCCCTGCAATTTTCTCATTAGCATTCTTCATTCAGAACAATGGTAAGTACATTTTCATGGATATTTTCATTTCGAAATCTAGGAGAAATCTTTGTAAAAAAAACTTTTTCTTGGAAGCAAATGCCCTGCTCGTATTCTAACGTATTCTATTCGCAGTAACGGTCAGATTTGATCTAACGGACTTCCTAACGTTATGAGATAGTTTTCATACCGAACAGATTCTCTACGACACTAGGTTAGTGCGTGCGTTAGACAATATGTGTTGTTTGTAATCAGAAAGTTTTGAAGTTGATAGCCAGATCAGATCACAGATCTGAGATAGCCTAGGACGGTACATCACAGGCTGTGAAGTCCGTAGGCCTCGCCTCAATTACATACTATACATGTAGGCCTCGCCTCAATTACATACTATACATATATGTATAGTATGTAATTGAGGCGAGGCCTACGGACTTCACAGCCTGTGGGTACATCTGACTTGAGTTGAGTTGTGCAACTTGCCTCTGGATCTGGATCTGGTCGTATAGTTGCAGGAACCAATGTCGGTTATCTTTGCAACTGGGGGAAGCGCATGATTTATAAATTCATGGCCCTAATATAAAGGCAAGGTGCACAGCTAAAACATAAATATTCTCAGCCTCAACTTGAGGCTATGGCCTGTCCGTCGTTCTAAAACTTTACACTTTACTAAATGGCCAAAAAAAATCTGTTTATGAAAGATAAAAAAAAAAAAATCTGGATCAAGATCATGCCGGAGATGGTTGTTTGGGAAAAGTTTTCAAGCTTTGCACTTGTAGCAAGGCCTCTAGCCTAACGTCTACTTGGGAAATTAAAAATGTCGTTTCGTGATGTCGACAGCGTGAATGTATCTCCATCCACGTTGGCCAGGCCGGAGTGCAGATCGGCAATGCCTGCTGGGAGCTGTACTGCCTGGAACACGGTATTCAGCCTGACGGTCAGATGCCCTCTGACAAAACCATCGGCGGTGGCGACGACTCCTTCAACACCTTCTTCAGCGAGACTGGCGCCGGAAAGCACGTTCCCAGGGCTGTCTTTGTAGACCTAGAGCCCACTGTAGTTGGTAAGTGTGCAAAGTCACCAGTGAACGTTTTTCTTTGACACCACACCATGGAAAACACGGCAACTCCATAGCAGTAGACACAACCTACTGCAGCAAATGAATCGACATACTGATTATGGGTGCTCAACCCAAGAAGAAGGTCGTTGAAAGGTTTTGTTCAAGTTATTTGATAGCAGACTTGTGGTACGACAGCTACATATTGGACTTGAAATCACAGTTTGTAGGCTTAGGGAAAACTTGGAGGGGGTTTCTCTCAGATTTGATGTTTGATTCTTAAAAAATAAAACAAAATTAAATAAATGGGAAAGGACAGCATTCTTAATTGGTACAGAGGTTATTTATTGATTCAGAATTCTGCCGAGCGATGACAAAGTCACAAAGTAAAACAATTCGATTTTTGCCAAACACGGAAAAAAACAACTGGATTTCGGCCTGATGATGAGTTGACGGGTCAGCTGTAGAAGCCATTACTGACTATAATTATTATTTTGGCATTGTGCAACGAAAAAATCTCCTTGAAAAGAAAGTTTAAGACTCTTGTAAGATTTGTACGTCTTCCGTACGAGAAAACGGTCGAGGAGACGCATTAGATATTTTTATAGGTCTAGACCTATTGGAAAATTATATATTTGCAGATGAGGTGCGCACTGGTACCTACCGCCAGCTGTTCCATCCAGAACAGCTCATCACGGGGAAAGAGGATGCCGCCAACAACTACGCCCGTGGGCACTACACCATCGGCAAAGAAATTGTGGACCTGGTCCTGGACAGAATCCGCAAGCTGGCTGATCAGTGCACTGGTCTGCAGGGTTTCCTCATCTTCCACTCCTTCGGTGGTGGCACTGGATCTGGGTTTGCTTCGCTTCTGATGGAGAGGTTGAGCGTGGATTACGGCAAAAAGTCCAAGCTGGAGTTCTCTGTCTATCCTGCTCCCCAGGTGTCTTTTCTTCTCCTTCGCTTGCTCATTCCCCCACATACCCACACGCCCATTGTTTCCTTTTATTAGCTCACACAATTAAAAATGCTAATAATTTAATTTATAAATGCTCGCATTGTTAACATGCTGGTGGAGTGTCTTCAATGTTACCATTAGGGTTGTTTCAGTAGATCTTTTATACGGATCGGGGTACCCCCCGTGGGGGTGCTGGGGGTTTCAGTATAAATAGTATCCCCACTTTCTGGAAATTTAGTGCTTTAAATTCCCACTGTCGCTTTCTTTCTCCTTTGTTCTTTCTCATTCATACTCTGTTCTATCAATCTACTATACTATCTTCTTCTTCACTCGACCAGTCATCTACCTTTTTTCTTGAAAACTCTTCCGGGGCAATACTCCTCATTTGTGTATGAGGTCTGTTGGATCAGCTTGGAAATATTGGACGCTTTCTGCCAAATGGTCACTGAGGCTTCCTATGGTGTTATTACTTAGCAATGTAGGCATTTTATATGTATGTGTTTTGTTGGTATTGTATTTGTAATTATATAATGTTTGTATTCTATTTTGTTTTTGTAAACGGGGGTTCTTCGATAAATTAGAGCATAGCCTCAGCGTCCCCTGCGTGGGATGTCTTTATTGTAAAGTGACCGGCTGGTAGATTGCCTTCAGTGTTGCCACTAGGGTTGTTTCGGCAGATCTTTGATGCGGATCAGGGGTGAGTCCTCTTTCACTTCTCTGGTCCTGATTTGGCTCGGAAGAGTCCGCTGGACCTAAAGCAATAACCATGTAATGTAATGTAATACGGATCGGGGGCGAGTCCTCTTTCAACCAAGTTGTCCTGATTCGGCTCTTTGTAGTCCGCTGGACTCTATAAACAATGACTAACATAGGTAAGGTCCCTATTCTGATTCTAAAACTTACAGCAGTCGCCAAGACGGGGTTCGTATGGTCTTTGAAAGTTTGGGAGAAATTGGGTTCCATTTTCCAGACCATGGAAAGTCTTCGTAAAACCGAGTAGTGGCTGTAGTTTGTAAATTTTGACAGATTGCACAATTTCAGTTCCTTGAAGCTGGACTGACAAAAAACAAAGATGGCAAGACAATCTCGGGTGAGAGAATTAATTTAACTTTTTTGTCAGAGGAAAGCGATCAGTGTACCTCGTTTTCTCAGTCGCCGGAAATGAGTTCTTCCCCTTGCCAAAAATAATGGATGCAAAATGAGAACATTCAAAAAGAAAAATACGCAGTAAAGACTTTAAGTGGACTACTGTTTATTTTTCTTTAGATAAAAATATAAACCAAGGTCTAGTCTATGCATGCATGCATTCCATAGTATTGACTTTAAAGATCCTGACGCTCATGTCCTAGACGGGTGAATGCAGGGTACACAAAAACACCCAGCGCGTACTAGGTCTATTCTCCCCATCCCTGGTCACCCAGGATTGTGCTCAGTCGTCCGGGCGTCAGACTGTGCGCCCAAATGTTGCAAGTGTATGGCTCGAGTTAGAACCTCTATTGGCCAGAGCCTTGAGAAGCTGTTGAGCTGGAAAAGCGCTATGATTAAATAAATAACGAAGTATGGAGAACTGTTTTGTACTATGGTGCAACTGAAGCAAATTATGTAGCACATCTGCTGTTTGAACTGTATCCGTGTGATAAAAGAAGTCAATGTCAGCATCCATGTATTTCTTTTGTCTTGGAAATTTTTTAATATGGTCTTGGACGTTTGGGTAAAAGTTTTTGAAATTTTTGGATGATTTTAGAGTATAAACCCTGCAAGACTAAGACTTTCGCTTCGGGTTACAGATCTCTACAGCTGTGGTGGAGCCGTACAACTCTATCCTGACCACCCATACCACGCTGGAGCACTCCGACTGCGCCTTCATGGTAGACAACGAGGCCATCTACGACATCTGCCGTCGTAATCTGGATATCGAACGCCCCACCTACACCAACCTCAACCGTCTGATCGGCCAGATTGTCTCCTCCATCACCGCCTCCTTGAGGTTTGATGGCGCCCTGAATGTGGATTTGACCGAGTTCCAGACCAACTTGGTACCCTACCCTCGTATCCACTTCCCTCTGGCCACTTTTGCTCCCGTCATCTCAGGTATGATTGGTCGATCGCATTATTTTACCATTTTCACGAAAACGATAACTTGTTCTAGATATTTTGCTTTTTAATTGGAACTTCAAAATTTATGAGAACCCTCCCTCTTCCACACCCTTACACACACACACACACACACACACATATCCACAAAACATAATCCCTATCCCTATCCTATCCCGTAACTCGGAGATGATCGTTTAACCCGCGTACCCCATCTTTCTCTGTCCTCAGCAACCCTCATGGCTTCGCTCAGTGTCAAGACAGTCCATTCTCGAATGTTGTCCTCCCACTTTTTTAGTCCCCATCTTATATCTCCTTGCTCTGTGCCGTGCATGATGGTCTTTGCAAGGCGTGATGATCTGGTGACGTGGCCATGCCATCGGAGTTTCCGTTTCTTTACCACTCAGTGTTCCCGATTACGCACAGTATTGCGTCAATTACGCACAAAATATGAAAAATGACGCAGAAAAATTTGCATGTGGACGCACACATTTTTTTCGAATCGCTGAAGTCAAAAATACGACCAACGAGTGGCGAAGTAATTCACGGCATAATCAGAATCAGAACCCAACTGAGACTGCCATTGCAGACGATTAAAGATTGTGTCGGGAGTTGTCGTCCTTAAAAATCGCATGCGCGCGCATTGTAAACTTCCTCCAAGCAATCCATTCACTGAACAGAAGAAATCTTCGTGAATCCATTCTTTTATTCTATCATACACGATCATGTCACTTCTGACTTGGTTGACTGGGCCCAAAACCCGTTCATCCACCGATTTGGGGACTCTCAAAATTTGCACAAGGACTCTTAAAATTTTATACCTGGGCAGTGATGTCCCGAGGCCTCGGACATCGGTCATGGTCTGATTCGTTTGGAAAATGATCGAATGCAAACACCTGTGTCCCGTCAAATGACCGATTCTATTTTGAAATTAGCGGTCATTGTCCGATAGTATTATGACTAGAGCGGTCACAGCAAGAAACATCTGTACAAACTGGAGTGTCAAAGCCGTTAAAACGAGTTTGAATAGTGGACAATGCTAGACTATTATCACTCTTTAGTACATTCCGTCGAACAACAAAAGGGCATTTTTAAACTGTTTACACAACAGAGTTTTTGTTTTACTTTATTCATATTTATTCTCAGTCACTGTCTTCTAAAGAAGCACCATTAATCGGTTCGCTTCACAATCTGAATGTCCTATTGCTTTTATGTAGTCAGGACATGATGTCCGATTAGTTTTATGATTTAGGACATTTTGTCCTATTGCCCTCTAATCCTAGGAACACCACTGCCTGGGAGTCCCAAGGACTCTCATTTTTGTGTGTGGATGGAACACTGACCACTGTGAGCAGATCATCGTGTTGTCCAATGACTTGTGTGATGGTCTGTCGGACTTCGTCGTTGGTGATGTGCTGGGCATAGGAAATGCCCAGAAGTCTTCTGTAGCACTTCATCTCATCTCCATGCTTTTTATTCTTCATAGTAGATCTGGTGTGAGGGTCCATGTTTCGCAAGTGTATAGGAAGATGGGGATGACAAGGGAGCGCAGCAACCTTACCTTGGAATGTAGACTGATGGCTTTGTTTTTCCAAATGGCCTTCAACCTTGCCAGGGCAACAGTTTGTGTGATCCTGGAGAGGACTTCCTTTCGGGACCCATTGTACATTGTCTGATACAATGGCTCCTAAACATAATCAGTTCCCAAAAAATAGTTCCCAGCTATCCCAGGAAATAAAAAGGCAGTAAGCTGAAATTAGATTATGAAAAATAATATTTTGGTGGGAATAATATCCAGCAAAAAGTAATGGTTTTGCTCCTCCTGTTACAGCTGAGAAGGCTTACCACGAGCAGCTGACTGTAGCCGAGATCACCAACGCCTGCTTTGAGCCCGCCAACCAGATGGTGAAGTGCGACCCTCGTCATGGCAAGTACATGGCCTGCTGCATGCTATATCGAGGTGACGTCGTCCCCAAAGACGTCAACGCCGCCATTGCTACTATCAAGACCAAACGTACCATCCAGTTCGTTGATTGGTGCCCTACTGGCTTCAAGGTGAGGCGCTTACATTGCATTACATGATTATTGCTTTAGGTCCAGCGGACTCTTCCGAGCCAAATCAGGACCAGTACAGCCGAATCAGGACCACAAAATCAAGACCACAACTTCGCTGAAAGAGGACTCTCCCCTGATCGGCATAAAAGATCTGCCGAAACAACCATAGTGGCAACACTGAAGACACTCCACCAGCCGGTCACTTTACAATAAAGACATCCCACGCAGAAGACGCTGAGGCTATTTATCGAACCACCGTTTTCAAAAACAAAATAAAATATAAACATGATAAAATTTCCAGAAAGTGGGGATACTATTTATACTGAAATCCCCGGCACCCCCACAGAGAGGCGCTTAATTTGTACGTCTCTATCTGCTAAGAGTTTTATATTTGATACGAGAATGACGCGCCAAGAACCACAAGCATGGAATACGAACTTTATATTTTGAAACTACTTTGTTCTGTAGTCTTCTGTCATAATTCTGATTATACGTTCTGCCCAGAACATTTAGCTACATTCTCATCAAGCTCGTTTCTTTGTACAAAACATAATATGCCACGTGTTGGTATGATGACGATTAAGTAATATTACAGAGTTCTTAAAATTAACACTTATACAGTGCAATATTGTTTGTTCAGGTGGGCATCAACTACCAACCTCCTACGGTGGTGCCTGGGGGTGATCTGGCCAAAGTGCAGCGTGCCGTGTGCATGTTGAGCAACACCACCGCCATCGCCGAGGCCTGGGCGCGCCTGGACCACAAGTTCGACCTGATGTACGCCAAGCGAGCCTTTGTCCACTGGTACGTCGGTGAGGGCATGGAGGAGGGAGAGTTTTCAGAGGCCAGGGAGGATCTGGCTGCCCTGGAGAAGGACTACGAGGAGGTCGGCGTCGACTCCGTGGAAGGAGAAGGAGAGGAAGAAGGAGAGGAGTACTAGACACTGACAGATGACTTGCTCCACCATTTTGTTTTAGTTCAGTTATACCAGGGTTGAATTCGCAGTTGACATCGCGTATCCCGCCTTTCGTGCGAAGTTTGGTTGACTGACGACATTATTTTCTGTTCCAGTGGATGGATTGTCGTGTCTCCATTTCCATTTTTGGTTTTCATTAGATCGCTTTTTTGTTTGACTATTATTAGACATTGCATTTTTTTAAAAAGTTCGAAGAGTCTTGGTCACTAATGACGTTACTTTCAGTTCTAATGGATGTTGAGAAGTCAGCATTTTAAAATAATTTTTATTTTGCGACAAAGTCTGTGACGCGGAAACCGAATGAACATTTCTGTGACAAATGAATGTTGAGGCAATCCGCTATTAAAGGTTAAAGAAAAAGTTAAGATTTGTGTGTCTTTTCGCTTTCCCTGATTCTTCTCTATATTTTTACACTTTAGGAAGTTGGTTACGTTGAAATCAAAGTGGATAGAATTTCCTGAAATTAGATTTATTTTAAAAGCAAACATCCCGAGAATACACAAAACGCAACAACTAACATAACAACCGTGCTACTTAGAGCATAATTTCCGAATTGAAGGGTGGAAAAATTGAGAGAAAAGTAGTAAACAGCTGCACGTTTGGAAGGAAAATGATTTGATCTTGACAACCAACAAGGTAAATGAATGCTTTGCAAGTAAATTTTAAACATTTTTTACTCGCATGCATTAATAGCAATGTACTCGCCAAACAAAACAGAAAAAACCGAGGGGGGGGGGGGGGGGGGGGGGGTCAAGCTTTTTGTAAATCTGTTAGAGATAAGTCCTAAATAGTCCAAAAATGACTTTGAAAAAAATGTCCGTCCGTGCAAAACTTTAAAGTGTCGAAGTACTCGGAACCTATTTCAACTATCACAACCAAACTTGGTAAGATGGTGTATACACACGAGACCTTCTAAAATATTAGTGAATGAATGAATTATTTCACTTCAAGGTCAAGATCACAGGGTCAAATGTTAGTTTTTAAAAAAAAAAGACAACTTTTACAAAATTTCACTTTTTTTCTAGGTTATTAATATTGAACTTGTGATTCTTTGATGCATGATAAATACCAATGAGACACACATACTTAAATGTGGTCAACCTCACTCCAAGGTCAAGGCCACTGGAACAGTCCAAAGTCTGTTCCAAACTTGTGGCATTTAGCGGTGATAGATTGGTCTTTCATAAATATGTGTTCTGGTTTTATGTTGATCTTGAAGGTCATGGTCATTTAGGACTTGCAAAAACATACTAAAAAAAAAAGGTAAAGTAAAAGTAGTCCCATAGCCTTGTGGCCGTAGGGGAGCGTGATGTTGGAGATCACACTTATCTTGGGCCAGCGTAATGAGGGTGATGCCCATCTCTCTCCCTCGCTGCTTTACCTTCCCCACCCTTAAGAGAGTAGGTACTCAGTCACAGTTGAGTCAACTGGGGGCGTTGTTATTTGTCGCTTCACGTTTTGCGGTCACCCATCCAAGTGCTAACCGCACTGGACAGTGCTTAACTTGCGACACAGTAGCGAGTGCTCCAGCCACTGCGCTTTCCGACACCCCTACTAGATCATCGTAGAATGTCCCCGTGGGGGTTTCTGTATAAATAGTATCCTCACTTTCTGGAAATTTAGTGCCTTAAATTCCCACTGTCGCTGTCTTTCTCATTTGTTCTTTCTAATTTATACTGTTTTCTATCAAGCTACTATATTATCTTCTTCGCTAGACCAGTCACCTATCTTTTTTCTTGAAAACTTCCGGGACAAAATTCCTCATTTGTGTGTGGGGTCTGTTGTATCAGCTTTGGCAATATTGGACGCTTTCTGCGAAATAATCACTAGGGCTTCCTATGATATTATTATTTAGCAATGTAGGAATTTTATATGTATGTGTTTTATTTTATAATGATGTTTGTATTCTATTTTGTTTTTGTAACCTGGTTCGATAAATTTTAGTATAGCCTCAGCATCTTTTGCGTGGGGTGTCTTTATTGTAAAGTGACCGGCTGGTGGAGTGCCTTCAGTGTTACCACTGGGGTTGTTTCAGCAGATCTTTTATGCGTATCAGGGGTGAGTCCTCTTTCAGCCAAGTTGTGGTCTCGATTTTGTGGTCCTGATTTGTCCTTGCAGTCCGCTGATCCCTGTAAGCAATGAATAACTAATTAATCGTACAGTGGAACGGCTGTGTATTTTACTCATAGTATGCACCATTTCATCAGATGTATGAGGTCACGTGAAGGTCAAGGTCACTGATTTTTTTTGTTGGCATAATACAACTTTTGCTGTATTTTATTTGATAGTACATGAGAGTATTTGGAGCCGGATGTCAAGGCCATCTCAAGATCAAGAACATAGATCAAAGTCGGTAATACTTTGCATTTTAATGCCTCCGTTTCTTTTTTTTTTCATGTTCAATATTGCGAGTTCCATAAGGAGCATGTGAGTCACATGGGCTTTGCCATTCTAGTTGTTATTGAAAATTAAATTTGAGTGAGACAGTAAAACTTGTTAAGAAAAAAATGCAATTTTGACTCCCATCAGAGACTAAAATTACAATAAATCATGAAATAGTAGATATAATTGCCTGAAGCTTTGCAAACACAATTATTATTTTGTTATTCACACACGCAAAATAAATATAGGTCGCCGAGCTAAATTTTAATCTATAGTTACATTTGATACACCCATTAGTCAAAATTAGCCGTTTTTGGCCAACACGAAAAGGTAATCAGAACATTTTGAAACTTTGCAGACATTATCGTCTTCATTTTCATTTTGTGAGTGTATCCCGCTTTAAAAGGTTTGAATGCATAGGTTGCAATCTGTGTGTCTGCTTGAATTTCTGTCTCGGTGTGTCTGTGTGCTGGCCTGTTTGTTGATTTCCAGTGTTTACGGTGCAGTTGAGCTGAAACTTCGTACACACGTTTTATTCATTGCTAGGTAGATGCTGACTGAAAAAGCAATTCCTGTTTTCCCCTCAAGAAACGCGACCTCAATGCAGCGCCACTAATCAGGTAGGATATCTGCGGTGTTTGTTCAAATTATTGTCCGATAGAATTGAATGTTGGGAAACAGATTTGGTAGAGTACCAGGTCAGTGACCACCGAAAATTGGAGTCACAGACTCAAACTGCGGCGATCTGTATCAACCTACATGCACATGTTATTGTCGGTACATTCAGAGCACACCTGTTTCCTTTGTGCTTCGTAAGCGCGGGCTTAGCTTACCTTGCTTTGGAACTACCTTCAATTCATACTCTTTCGGTCGTTATAATAATAGGTAATTACATTGTTAATAACATACCTAGATATGAAAATATCTAGATCCACTCGGAGAACGAGCATACAGAGCTGGAAAAGTCATTTTGATATGTCGTCAGCGCATATCTATTGTCATCCCGGTCCCTTGCAGACTGACATTTAAAAAAATCGATGTTCCCCACAAACTACTTCACCTACTAACGAGTATAATGCGTGTGTGTGAAGGGAAATGGCTCTCGTTAGTAGGCGAAGTAGTTTGTGCGGAACATTGTTTTTTAAAATATACACATACATACATGTATATCTTCATTTGTGGTCCGAACGCTGTGATCGCATACGGTCTACTTTTTGTTGATGTCAGATGGAAACGAACACTTCTAGTCGTGCAGGCACCAGCTCTAGATCTAAATGATGAACATGTGAACAACAAACAGCAAATAAAATTAACTTTACTATTGATTGTTTAACTTTAACATCATCCGGGAAACAAACGAGTCGAAAATGAAGCAGTTTTTGCATTTGTACGTCATCATTTGCACTGATCGGGATGTTTCTGCACAAATGCCGTCATAATCACCGAGCGGGGCGATTTTATGCTAGTACTCGTATCATATCTACAATGGATCGAAAGAAAGAAAAAATGATGATGATTTTCCCCTACAGAATTTTCGTCATTTTTCCTTGCTCGCTACTAGCAACTCAGTAATGTCGTCATCAACATGACGTCATAATGTCTAGGGACGCTTTGCTTGATAAAAAGATTTTATCCATTGCATTTGTCCGGGCGGAAAACTTGGATCTGAAAGTCACAATTATGAATTCCGATGTTAACATATAGTAATCGCGAGTTTTCGTGTTGAAATTTACACAATACTGATAAATACGTCTCGAAACAATGTTTTGTGCACTGCCTCAGCGCGTTCAAAAAAGATTTCGCTGTAATTTCTTCAGACTTGGAACACAATGGAAAATAATATTTGAGATAATAAATAGCTGCGACATGACGAACACTTGGATACAATTACGAATACGCAAAACGATGCGACCCCCCGTGGGGTGCCGGGGGTTTCAGTATAAATAGTATCCCCACTTTCTGGAAATTTATTGCTTTAAATTCCCACTATTGCCGTCTTTCTCCTTTGTTATTTCTCATTCCTACTCTGTTCTATCAATCTACTATACAGTAACAGCAATAGTAACAATGATAGCGGCGAAAATGTGTAGTAGTAGCAAAGACTATTTGGTAGTAGTACATTAATCGTCCCCTATACGCTTATGTGTCCGGGGACGGTAATCTGTTTAACTAACTAAATACTAGAAGCGATAGCAACAGCAATAGTAACAATAAATTATTTTGCGGTTTCTCATCATGCGTATTAACCCCTGTTGGGGTGCCGGGGGTTTCAGTATAAATAGTATCCCCACTTTCTGAAAATGTAGTGCTTTAAATTCCCACTGTCACTGTCTTTCTCATTTGTTCTTTCTCATTCCTGCTCTGTTCTATCAATCTGCTATACTATCTTCTTCTTCGCTCGACCAGTCACCTACCTTTTCATTCTTGAAAACTCTTCGGGACAATACTCCTCATTTGTGTATGAGGTCTTTAGGATCAGCTTGGGAATATTGGACGCTTTCTGCCAAATGGTCACTGGGGCTTCCTATGATGTTAATATTTAGCAATGTAGGCATTTTATATGTATGTGTTTTGTTGATATTGTATAATGATGTTTGTATTCTATTTTGTTTTTGTAAACGGGAGTTCGATAAATTAGAGTATAGCCTCAGCGTTACCTGCGTGGAATGTCTTTATTGTAAAGTGACCGGCTGGTAGATTGCCTTCAGTGTTACCACTAGGGTTGTTTCGGCAGATCTTTTATGCGGATCAGGGGTGAGTCCTCTTTCACTTCTCTGGTCCTGATTTGGCTCGGAAGAGTCCGCTGGACCTAAAGCAACAACCATGTAGGCGCGAATCGACGTTCCCGACTTCCTTAACAAGTTTTGTTCTGTATTCTGTCTTGAACATTATCAGGTACGAGAAGCTTACATCTTTTCATTTGAATACAAATATAGCAACACGACAGTTGCGAAACAACTGCACATCAGTTGACTTGTATTAAACGATCTGTTTTTATTTGACGAGTTCATGTATATAAGCTTACAAACCACCCGTTCACACACACGCCCACACACACTCAATTGAGAGGGCGGGGAGGGGTACCACATCAGCAGACGCCACGCATGACTGCTTTCACAGTTTCAGTTACAGTTAAACTGTTGCTGTTGGGATGTTTAAAAAAAAAAAAAATCCCGCGCTCTGGTTACGCAAGTGCGAGGTCTGTTTTCTGCATTCAACTTCTGCGTAGTTGAGGCTTACATTGTGTGCAAGCAAACAAGTGTCTGTAGTCTTTTTCAGCGTATTGGAGGTCACAAGTATTTTCGTTCTTTCTTTCTTTCGTTGGGGGCTGCCACCCTCAGCTTATTGAGGACTCTGCAGCCAAATGCTGGGTATGTTCTTGTTACCGGCACTCACCCGTCTAGGACATGAGCGTCAGGATCTTTAAAGTCCGTTATGATGGAGTGCATGCGACGCAGGGTAGACCTCGGTTTATACTCTCATCCGAAGGAGTAGGAAACGGGAGTAAAGTGTCTTTCCCAAGGACACCACACAATGGCCCGGATTGATCAGTAACAATCAAACAACCCAACTGCGTTTTACTTGGAAAAGGATCGAGAATATCAAAGTCTAGTCTGTTCACGCACGCATTCCTTCGCACGGACTTTAATGATCCTGACGCCTATGTCCTAGACGGGCGAGTGCCAGCTACACAAGTACACCGAACAGGCACTAAGTCCCTTCTCCGGTCTCCCAGGACATTGCTGTTGTGTCTGGGGAGTCGGGCCTATGGCAGCTTGTGGGCACCTCGGGAGGCTTTTGGTAGATCCAGTATCGGCCATCGTCTTGAGCTGGATACAAGTCAAGTCAGGATGATTGTGTCCGGGGTCGTTAATCTATCCAACGTAAACGATAATTGTGAACATCTGACAACCACGGTGGCCTAATGGTAGAGCTTTGGCTTGCGGATCTGAAGGTCCCGGGTTCGAGCCCAGGCCGGGGCATTGTGTTGTGTCCTTGGGAAACTAAAGACACTTTTACTCCCGTTTCCTACTCCTTCGGATGAGAGTATAAACCGAGGTCTAGTCTGTGTGGCATACATTCCATCATAACGGACTTTAAAGATCCTGACTCTCATGTCCTAGACGGGTGAGTGCCGGTGACAAGAACACACCCATCATGCACCTAGGTCCTTCTCCCCCATCCCTGGCTGCCCAGGGTTGTGCTCAGTTGTCTGGAGCGTTATTACGATGCGCCCGAAGGCTGCAAGTTGGCGCATCGGGCGGCTTGAGTTTGAGTTAAAGTTAAAAGTTTATCACATGACGGTGGTGCTTCTCAAGTTAACATTCTTCACACAAAAGCCATTACAAATAGTGGTCCCCATCGCCACCAAATTTGCTTTACTCTTAGCTCACCTTGAGCGCACTTCGCACACTAATAGACCCAACTCGCAGGGAATTGAACGGCGCTATACAAGTGGCAACGGCAACACCGCATGTGATAATATTAAGCTGCTAATTATATGCGTCCGTACACATACAGTACACGAAAGTACTAACGACACGACCACCTTGCAACAATAAACTAGTGCTCTTAATTTAGCACCTATACATGTTGTATACACATTGCTACGAAACTGTAAACGAAATTTTTTTTTATTTTGCTCTCTTGCCTAGATTTTTTTTTTTTTTTTTTTTTGGGTCCGCAGTTTGTTGATTTCGTGTGCGCAAGGTGAAAGTAAAACAACAGGTGAAGTAAAAAGGTGGTTCAGTTTTCGTTT
Source organism: Oncomelania hupensis (assembly GCA_036898135.1). NCBI lineage: Eukaryota > Metazoa > Mollusca > Gastropoda > Littorinimorpha > Pomatiopsidae > Oncomelania > Oncomelania hupensis. The sequence continues at coordinate 63,163,372 of CM072518.1, forward strand.
CGGTGTGGTGTAGTGTGGCATGGCAGCAACTTGTCTTTCAACTGCATTTCGGTACGTACACAGGAGTTTGTTTTTGTCTGACCCTCTCTTGCTTGTTAACGGGTGCTGCTAAAATATTGTACATTACTTGCTAAAAAGAAAGCAGCATACAGATTTACAAGAAAATAGTTCTTGTTTTAAAAATAATAATAATAATAATAATGCGCTTATGAAAGAAAGCTTTTCACTTCTGCTTCCTAACCCTAAACGTTTAGTTGTGTTTTACGTTTTTGCGAGTTTATGTGTGTAAAGAGAATTGGTACAGTACATGTAGATCTTGTACGGTTGGTGTGAATGCTTGCATACCTTGTTTTTATTGTTCATATGTCTGTTCTGATCGGTGTACTATCTTATCTAATATATATCCTATGTTAAGAGCGGTGAGCCCAGCCCTGAGCGGGTGTATCGCGCTATACAAGCCTACTTTATTATTGTTATTATTATTATTATTATTATTATTATTATTATTATAGTCTACAAAGATAACGCGGTTTAAAAATAAAAAATAATAGAACGGTCACTCCCACAAGCCCGCGTTATAATACACGCGCAACGAACGTAACCACAAGTATATCAACTAACAAGTTAGTATCTCTCTTCTATGTCTCTATCGACGTGCGCGTACAACCGGTTGCTTCCCTTTACAGGCTTTGCGCTCCATAAAGCGTCGTCGGCCTGAAATAAATTGTTAGAAACTTCAAAACCCAGGGGAATTATGGGTAGAGAAATCCTTTTCTGAAATAATGTCGGCCAAATCCTTCTTTAGTTTCTTTGCTCGAGCAAAGGCAACCTCATAGGTATGGAGCACTTCGTCCATTATAACTCCATCGCTGATAATACTGCTGACAAGTTTCTGCCTTTGTTCACTACCGGAAATATGCAGTTCCTCTCCCAACTTTCGTTTCATTTCAGCGAGCACATCTTCGCGAGAACAGATTTCCCAGAATTCTCTATTCTATTTTTAGGTTTCGGATATCCCCGTCTCAGCTTGTGGCTAAACGGGACCACCGCACGTCGACTGGGGGCAATACGAGATACTAACTTGTTAGTTGATATACTTGTGACGTAACCAATTTGAAATGGCTTATAAATAAAATGGTGCAAAATTATTAGTTTTATCCGGTGATAATTATTGGAGTGGTGATTGCACGGGTAGTTTCTTTTCTTTTTTATGTACTTCCCCATGTCCCCCTTCCCCACCCTCTCACTCCCTGCCATCCTCCTTGTTTGAATCTTAATACAAAACCTTTACATAATTATGTTCTTTTCCACCTGTCCTTGGCTCGGAAGCGAATCTTCGATCCCTCCCTTGGGTACACCCGGTCGGTACATCAAGAAGAGAAAAACGACTATAACGCGCTCGCACATACACACACATGCACACACACACACAAACACACACACACACACACACACTTATGAGCATGACAGAGCGGGCAAACAAGTGTTCAGTTTCTTTTGCTAGTTTTGCTATTTGCGGAATTTTCGTACCCCTCGTTGGGGTGCCGGGTTTGTTTGAATAGTATAATCGCTTTGTGGAAATTTAGTGCTTTTATTTACCACCGTTTCTGTCATTTTCATTTGTTCTTTCTCGTTCCTAGTCTGTTCTATCAATCTACTATCTTCTATCTTCTTCGCTAGACCAGTCACCTACCTTTTTTCTTGAACTCTTCCAAAATTCCTCATTTGTGTATGGGGTCAGATAGGGAATATTTTTGGTAACGCTTTATTGTCCCTTTTTATCGGGCGATTCCGCGCCGCCTCTCCTCGGGAAGGCGTAGTCGCAGCCTGTGGCGCGCCCAAACCCAACCTATCTAACATTTATTTAGTTGTATTTTTGAAATTTTGCTGGGAGAGCAAGCCGGCGTACCCGGAGAAAACCCCCGAGACGTTGCCCGAGTCGAAAGTAAATAATATTCGGAGAAACATAACGCCCAGATGCTGGATCGATCCCACACCTGTCAGTCGCCATTTTTTATTTACCAATGTAGCTATTTTATATGTATGTGTTTTGTTAATATTTTATAATGAAGTTTATATTCCATTTTGTTTTTGTAAAAGAGCGGTCAATAAATTAGAGTACCACCTCAGCGTCCCTGCATGGGATGCCTTTATTGTAAAGTGGCCGGCTGGTGGAGTGCCTTCAGTATTACTGTTGGGGTTGTTTCAACACATCTTATATACGGATCAGGGGTGAAACCTCTTTCGACCAAACTGTGGTCCTGATTCGGCTCTTTGCAGTCCGCTGGACTCTATAAACAATGACTAACAAAATTTTCTTCTGCATTCAACTGCCCCCGTGAGGGTGCCGGGGGTTTCTGTATAAATAATATTCCCACTTTCTGGAAATTTAGTGCTTTAAATTCTCACTGTCGCTGTCTTTCTCCTTTGTTCTTTCTCATTCCTACTCTGTTCTATTAATTTGTGTGTGAGGTTTGTTGTGTAAGCTTTGGAATATACAAGATACAAGAAAACTTTATTATCTCACCCTGAGAAATTAAGACATGTTTTGCAGGCAGTTAAAGGAAGTCATCAATCAATAAAAAGATAACATAACACCTGTGCCCTACACAGTTGGCACTTCACATTCTTACTGGACATCTATATATCATTTTCCTTCTCGCTTATATTAATGTACAGATAACACTGAACAGGTTAAAAAGTTAATTACATTAAAGGAAAATAAAATTCATGTTGTATTTTTACGTGTATATAAGATCATACAAATCAATTCTAATCGCAGAGATAACTACACAAGCAAAGAAGGGAGGCCTTATATTTTACAAACCTACATACATAACATTGGACGCTTTCTGCCAAAGGATCACTACAGCTTCCTATGATATTATTATTCAGCAATGTACATGTAAGCATTTCATATGTATGTGTTTTGTTGATATTTTATAATTATGTTTGTATTCTATTTTGTTTTTGTAAACGGGGGTTCGATAAATTGGACTATAGCCTCAGCGTCCCCTGCGTGGGATGCCTTTATTGTACAAGTACCAGCTGGTGGAGTGCCTTCAGTGTTACCACTGGGGTTGTTTCAGCCACGTTGTGGTCTTGGTTTTGTGGTCCTGATTCGGCTATTTGCAGTCCGCTGGATTCTGTAAGCAAAGAATAACGAACTAACTAATCTACTATACTATCTTCTTCGCTAGAGCAGTTACCCAACTTTTTTCTTAAACACTCTTCCAAAACTCCTCATTTGTGTTTTGGGTCTGTTGGATCAGCTTGAGAATATTGGACGCTTTCTGCCAAACGGGGGTTCGATAAATTAGAGTATAGCCTCATAGTCTCCTGCGTGGGATGCCTTTATTGTGAAGTGACCGGCTGGTGGAATGCCTTCAGTGTTACCACTAGAGTTTCAGCAGATCAGGGTTGAGTCCTCCTTCAACCAAGTTGTGGTCCTGATTTTGTGGTCCTGATTCGGCTCTTTGCAGTCCCCTGGACTCTGTAAGCAATGAATCACCAACTAACCAAAATTCTGCTTTCAGCTGAAGGAATGATGGATTTTTAAGATATGACTTTCTTTAATATATATTAAAAAGTCAATCAAATGAAATTGCATGATGAGTTTGTTCAGATATGTTCGTTACATACACGCTCACACACATATATGCACACCGCAATCCGTCATATGCCCCACCATGCATTATAGAATACACAAAATGTATGTTTCCTTTGTATAAATTTTATATTTATGATTATTAAAACAAATTATTTTATCATTCTCATTTAGCGCTTTTTCACCTCAAGAGCCACTCAAGGCGCTGGCCGATACAGGATCTAACTGACGTCACCATAGGCGCCCACCTGCTGTCTTGCGTGCACAGGTCTGACGCTCAGACGACTGAGCACAATTGTAGGCGTCCGGGGGGAAGAGCGAGAAGGGAAAACTATACATTGAAACGACCATAGCAACAGTAAGATGGGCCAGTGCTCACAGCCAATGTTTATGCTCTGGCCACCGGGAATCGAACCCGCAACCTTTGTTACACCAGCCCGCCCCTCTACCAACCATAGACCAGGAATACTTAGACCGCGCAGTGACGCCTTTGGTGTGATGACGCGTCACGAGTTATGCGACTTGATTGTAACATGTGTGAAAATGGCTGCGTCACAGAGCGAAGATCTGATGGAGAGGGGGAAAATAAATCGCAGGAAGAGTTACGGCGACCACTGTGCAGCTTTGAACTGCACAAACGCAAGATTAAAGGCAGCATGCAAGGGGAAGAGTTTTTTTGGTTTCCCAAAGGAAGAAGAACGGTAAGTTCTTGAAGAAATTGTAGATCTATTCTGACAGACAAGAATCGTGATATAAAAGAATTATGATGACCAAGACCGGTCAATGAATGGTTGTCAATGATACAGGACGGATTGGAACTAAGGTGATGTTTCGTGTAAGAAACGGTTTGGATTAGCCCTAAAAAAAAAAAAAAAAAAAAGATTGTAAGACAGTATGAGAAAAGTAAAATTTCAGCGGCTTGTTATTTGCTGTCCACCAAACTGTGTCTGTAATTCCTCAACTTCGTATCCTGTTATAATTAAATTAGGTTGTGGCAGAATATTCTAATATAAAACACAGATGCCAACCCTTTATTTTGTCACAGGGCTCACTGAATGTATTGTCAATTTGAATGAAATATATAGGGTTGATTGCAGGATGGTTTCATTTGTGATCACAAAAAGTTGCCTTGTTCACCTTATTTTAAATACGAAAGAGAGAGAGAGAGAGAGAGAGAGAGAGAGAGAGAGAGAGAGAGAGAGAGAGAGAGAGAGAGAGAGAGAGAGAGTATAATAATTACGTACCCTAATTATTATGTTGAAATCAATCGAAGCATATTTTTGTAAATAAATGAATTTCCGTGTGCACAACTAGATTTACGTTTCGAATTAGTCAATATCTTTATTTATATTTCGATCTCCATCTCTTTCTATATCACACACACACACACACACACACACACACACACACACACACACACACGCACACACACACACACACCTACACCCACACACACACACACGCACAAATTATACACACTAAAACTGCCAATCAATCCGTATGCTGTATAACCCCATACGGAACAAAAAATAAATTACGCATGTATGACACATATTCTAGACTAGTGTGGTTTTTTTTTAAAAATATTATTATTATTTTTATTTTAACTCAATTTATCTTATACATACTGTTTATTTCAAGCAACAAAACAATGCAAAAGCCACCTATATCACGGGTTACAGTTTAGGAAGCGCTCATAACACCCTTACGGTCAAGAGGCAGCAAGTCATGAAAAAATAAACAGATGTGCATAAAAAAAAATTTCTCAAATTTGAAAAGCCTTATTTCAAACATTTTCAACAGCAAAAGGTGAAAATCGCGGTCTAAAACATTTTTTTAAAATATAATTTAAAAAAACCATATATAGACAAGAGACTAAGAACCGAATGCAAGCCCATGTGAGGTTGAAGGGACGTAACTCCTCCACCGTACATCACTTCTCATAGAGGCGATATCGCGAAGTGATCTCTCTCTTCTTCCTTTCTGTCTGTACCAACTGAGCTATCCCGTGTCCGTTTTTATATAAGGTCTAGATGAATATAATATGTAGGCGGGAGAAGCACAATCATGGTGTATGATAACTAGAAAATAGACGTATGTTCTCGTGGAACGTACAAATCTCTTTCTGTTGAGGTCGAGACTCGCACATTTTTAATTACGATTTATGGGACACACCGGCGAAAACCATAATTTGTCTGCGAGGCGAGCAGTACGTTAATAGTTGTGATGTGTCATGACAAATATTTACTGCGGCTGAACCTTTGAAGCCTACAAAAACTTTCTGTGCTGAATTTGCATCTTTCATCTTGGACATCCCAAAAGATTTTTTTTGTTTAATCTTTTTTTTTCTTCGCATGTTTGCCTGAAACAAGAACTAATTGTAAGAATATGTTGTTAGCTTAAACTTGGTGTTACACTCGGTTCGATGTTGGTGTTTTCTATCAGTATCTGATTCAGCCCCGATGCTTGAATTCCTGATAGTTGTGTAACTCAGATTCGTTTATCCACGCAACCCGTCCAAACAGCATACAAGTCACAAAGTCGACGTATGAAGTTTTCCACTTTTATTCAGCACACACCAACAACTGCATACAATTCTCAACTCAACTCAACAACTTTCACAGCAACTCTCCTGCTTCACTATCAACAACAACACTCTCAACAGCAACTCGGCACACGATTAAATAACCTCTCTCTTTTCTCGAACAATTTGGTACATGGTAGAAATGACGTACTGCCACCAATCGAACTAAAGATCGTCATCACTGACTTACGTCATACCTATTTCCTCTACTTCCGGGAACATTCACGACCTTCGATATCCATCGGGAAATTTCTATCGACAGATCACGAAAATTCTCCAATAATATCGACCAACGAAAATTATCAACGTTATACAAAACCACTCCTAACAACAATGCAAACTCAAATCAAAGGTAAATAAACTCCATTATTGAATACTTTGCAAAACGAAACGATTAGATCTATCGTACACGTTTCCGACTTACTACCATTCGCGTTTCAACGTAACATAACCCCCCACTCAAGAAGAAATTTACCTAATTTCTTTCAACAACGTTGAAACGTAATGCACAAACAAAGTACAGAATTAAAACTTATTTCGGACTGTCTGAACACTGTCAATGTTCTCAGCTCATTCACACAAAGTTTCTCATCTGCAAGTCTTTCTGGATACTGTCAATGTTCACAGTTCATTCACACAGAGTCAATGTTTCTCATCTTCAAATCTGCCTGGATATTGTCAATGTTCATAGATCATTTACCCAGTCAACGTTTTTCATTTTCAAGTCTGTCATTACCAATATTCTTAGTTCGTCCACACAGTCAATGTTCTTTCGTTCGCAAGGAATCGACGCCCTCGTCAGTTGCGGTCGTCATCGGCCCAGGGTCAAAGACGATGATCACGTGGGCTTCCCTGGAATCAGTGCGTCCTCCGTTGTCTCCTTCTTCCATCGGATGTCCGACGCAGTCGACGTTGTCAGCTCCCAGGATGCATTTGCTGGGTCTCACGGTCAGGTTGGCTTCTGCGGGACGGTGGAACAGCTCCCTCAAGGTCTGCAGATGCTCCTTCCAGGTCTGGGTGTGGACTTCATGTTCGACCAAAGTCGTAGAGCCTGGGACATCGTTGAAGTTAGGGGGAAACTCGCCCATAAGGTCCTCGAGCTCCAACGTTTGACCTTCCGTCAAGCTCGGTCCTAGCTTAACATCGTCGATGCCTTCTTTGCTGTGGAAGTCTCCAAGTTCCAACAGTTCTTCGCTGTCAAAGCTGTCGTCGGTCACAGCTACTGTTGCTGCATGCACAGTCTCTGATGGCCTTTCCACGTACAGCTTAAGGAGGTTGGCGTGGTATATCTTGGAATGCTGGCCGACCTTCACCTTGTAGTCGTTGATTCCCACCACGGTCTCCACTTCGTACGGGCCTTTCCACTGCATCAGCAACTTATTGTGGTCGGTAGGTAGCAGCACCAGCACTTTGTTGCCAGGTTTAAACTTCCTGTTCACAGCCCTACGGTCATAGTAGTGCTTTCCACAGTCCTGGGACTTCTTCAGGTTTTCCCTGGCTATCTCGAGAGTCTGCTCCAGCTTCTCCCGTAGCTCAAACACGTACTGGTAGCTGTTCTTCACCTCTGGGGTGTCTACTTCTTTCGTCCACAGTTCTTTTAGGATGTGCATCGGCCCTCGGATGGTTCTTCCGTACAGCAGCTCGAACGGAGAAAAGCCGGTGGACTCCTGCGGTACTTCTCTGTAGGCGAAAAGTAAGGCGTTGATATAGCGATGCCATTGTCTGGGCTGCTCGCTGCACAGTTTCTTCAGGGTGGACTTCAGCGTAGCATTGAACTTTTCGACAAGCCCGTTGCACATCGGATGGTAGGGTGTCGTAGTCAAATGCCGGATGCTCAGCAGTCTATTGACCTCCTTCATGCAGTCAGAGACGAACTGCGTCCCGAGGTCTGTCAGGATCTCTTCAGGCACTCCAAGTCTACTGAACATGTCCACTAGCGCCTCTGCAACAGTTTCAGTGTCAATCTTCTTCAGAGGCACTGCTTCTGGGTACCGAGTCGCATAGTCCACTAAAGTCAGTACCCACCGATGACCTTCTTCACTCGGAGGTCTTATTTCGCCGATTAAGTCTAAGGCCACCCTCTTGAAAGGTCGGTCGATCAGAGGCATCCTCTGCATAGGCACTTTCGGGACCCTTCCTCGAGGTATGGTCTTCTGGCAAATGTCACATGATCGGCAGAAACGGCTGACGTCCGCATGAAGTCCTGGCCAGTAGAACACCGCCTGGATTCTATCCGACGTCTTCTTGATACCCAGGTGACCTCCCATGATTGAGTCATGCGCTACTTCCATCACCTGGCGCCTTAGAGGTAATGGTACCAATACTTGACGCAGTGGTTTCCCTCCGTTGACCCTCGGGTGCTGGAAGATTCGATACAGGATCTTGGCCTTCACCTCAAAATAGACCGTGCCACTGCCTTTGGTCACGTGGTCTTGGCGGTTCCTGTACTTGTTTAAAGTGCTGTCAGCTTCCTGGAGCTGGATCAGCTTATCTCTGTCCACGATGGCAGCTTTGGAGTTGTCGGCGACCTTCAGTGGCGTAGACGTCTTGTCTCTCTTGGCCTGGGCCCTGGTAGTAACAGCACCGACGACCTCTGGTCGGCAGGGCTGAGCCGGAGTAACCACATTGTCCCGTAGCAGCTCTGTAAGGTCTCCATCGGGAAACGGCAATGGATCCTCCTCCACAACTTCGACGCGTTGGGTTGAGGCAGGACTCCACTCTGGATCGGGGTTGTCGGGTCGTCTCGCGCCGTCGATATTCCCGATCATCAAATCATACAGCGGCTTCTTCAGGCAAACCGCTTCGACTTCGCCTATGTAGAAAGGGGTGTTGACATGAATTTTCGCAACTGGCGCTTTCAAACATTTGCTGTCGGCCATAAGTGTCCATTTTGAATCGCCAGTGAACTGTTCTTTAGCGATTAGGTCTTCTCTGACGATGACCCCACTGCAGCCAGAGTCTCTTAAAACAGTCACTTCATGATTTCCGACGCGTCCCTTCGAAACTGGCATGTTCTGGACGGTCACAGCTGCGCTGGCGACGACGGGGATGGATTTTCCGTTGGCAAGGAGAAGTTGGCCATCGGTCATGCACTCTTGCACGTCGGCAGGAGTAGCTGTGCGCTTGGTCTCACTCGGAAGAATGACGCTCCCGCCGCACACCTGATGGTCAGATCTACTGGTTTGCCGTTGATTGGAGAAACGTCTCTGTCGGTTGCCCACCGCTGCATTGTCCGTACTGCTCCGCTGTACGCTATTTCTGCTTTGAGGGCAGCTGGCAGCTCTGTGGTCTGTAGCGTTGCAGATGAAACAGCCTCTTGAATGCCCTTCCCTGGGAGGAGGCGTGGAGTCTGTCTGTCTCTGGCTCGTCTGGCTTCCCTGGATCTGGTTCACATGGTTTCCAGTCTTCTGAAAATGTTTCGTCGCGCTGGGTGGCCCCAGGGTTTTCCCATGAGCGATGAGATATCTTTCAGCAGCCTCAGTCACATCTTTAAGCGTCTGCAGCTTTTGTTCTTCTAAGTGGGTCGCTAGGTCCTTGTGACAGGCATTGAGAAATTGTTCTTTCACAATCAGGTCATGGAGACTGTCGTAAGACTTCATTTCGCCTGATAACTCCACCCACTTGTGTAGATATGACGACAGGCGCTCCACAAACTGCTTTGGCGTCTCGTCTGACTTAGGCCGGCATTCACGGAAGCGTTTACGGTAGCCCTTCTCTGTAAAGTTGTAGCACTGCAACAGGGCCTCTTTCAAGACGTCGTAGTTTTTGGCGTCATCGTTCGACAGTCTGGTGTAAACTTCGAGAGCTTGCCCCGTCAGAAGTGCACTCAGTCGAATCGCCCAGTCTCGAGGTTGCCAATTAGAGCTTTCAGCGAACCTTTCGAATCTCGCCAGATAACTGTCAATCTGGTCCTTCCCGTCGACGAAAGCTGGCAATTTTGGAGCCGTGTTGTCACTGATAACTTGTGGCGCATGCTGCTGTTGCTGGATGCGCGCCAACTCTAGTTGGAACTGCCGATCAGCTTCTCTTTCCTCACGCCTGCGCTCATCTTCTCTTTCTTTACGCTGCTCTTCTCTTTCTTCACGGCGACGTTGTTCTTCCCTTTCTTCTCGACGTCGCTGCTCCTCTAATTCTAGACGCTTCTGTTCTAATTCTATTTCTTTTTCTAGACGCTTCTCTTCCAATTCTCGTTCTTCACGGCGACGCTGCTCTTCTAATTCTCGTTCTTCACGGCGACGCTGCTCTTCTCTTTCTTCACGCAATATTCTCTCCTGGCATTTGACGTACTCCGTCAGCTGTTTGCCTTTTAGATTTAGTTCAACCCCTTTCTGCCAGAAGTCAGCCATCTTGATGCTTCTGGAAAGTTCTTTTCTAGAAGGTTCTTTTCTGGAAAGTTCTTTTTCTAGAAAGTTCTTGACTGTAGAGTTCTTTTTCTGGAAAGTTCTTGACTGTGCTGTACCTTTCTAGACTGTTCTAGAACAGCACGCTTTCTGCAGTAGCGCTGATGCTTGTCACTAGTCGCCTTCGCTGACGCAGGCCCCGCTGTCCTCGTCGTATGCGACGCTGCACCACGCTGGTGTTGATGTATACGCTCCTGTGCTGAAGTAGACGCGACGTCCGCTCGTCGCTCTCTCTAATACTGGCGATGTAGCTCCGAGACTGTCCCTCGACGTAGTCTTACGGCAGCTACGTAGTCCCGATCTGTTGTTCGCTCACGAAGCAACTCTTCAGCGACTACACGCCCTTGCAGTCAACCCGAATCTATCGGTGATGTAGTCCCAGTATGTTGGCCCCTCTCGACGCAACTCGTTGGCGGCTACCCTCGATGACTGCCTCTCGTAACGTTGACTCGCTTGTTGTAGCAGTTGAACCCTTGGCTATGGCGTGAATCGCGGCTTGACCCCCAAAATGTTACACTCGGTTCGATGTTGGTGTTTTCTATCAGTATCTGATTCAGCCCCGATGCTTGAATTCCTGATAGTTGTGTAACTCAGATTCGTTTATCCACGCAACCCGTCCAAACAGCATACAAGTCACAAAGTCGACGTATGAAGTTTTCCACTTTTATTCAGCACACACCAACAACTGCATACAATTCTCAACTCAACTCAACAACTTTCACAGCAACTCTCCTGCTTCACTATCAACAACAACACTCTCAACAGCAACTCGGCACACGATTAAATAACCTCTCTCTTTTCTCGAACAATTTGGTACATGGTAGAAATGACGTACTGCCACCAATCGAACTAAAGATCGTCATCACTGACTTACGTCATACCTATTTCCTCTACTTCCGGGAATGTTTGTTTGTTTGTTAATTAGATTAACGTCTTCGGACACTGATCGCGTATAGAAGACGGAACTTCCGGGAACATTCACGACCTTCGATATCCATCGGGAAATTTCTATCGACAGATCACGAAAATTCTCCAATAATATCGACCAACGAAAATTATCAACGTTATACAAAACCACTCCTAACAACAATGCAAACTCAAATCAAAGGTAAATAAACTCCATTATTGAATACTTTGCAAAACGAAACGATTAGATCTATCGTACACGTTTCCGACTTACTACCATTCGCGTTTCAACGTAACACTTGGTATTCCTTAACATGTACTACACGTTTAAAGTCTGAAGTCTCTCTCTCTCTCTCTCTCTCTCTCTCTCTCTCTCTCTCTCTCTCTCTCTCTCTCTCTCTCTCTCTCTCTCTCTGTTACGCACACACTTGCGAAGCTCGCGCCTGTACTCTTCTTCCTCTAGATTACCTTCTTCAACACAAAACCTAAAAATTTGGCAGACAGTAATGTCTACACATTCTGCAATCCATTGTCTGATCACAGGCGCATTAAACAAGAATGGACTCTCTGAAAGAATTGATGGATCCCCGGTGGTAGCAGAGGGGTAGGTGCAGTAGTACGGATCATATGGATGGATCCCCGATAGCATAGAGGTAGCTGCAGTAGTATGTATCATAATTGATGGATCCACGATAGCAGATGGGTAGTTGCAGTAGTATAATTAAATCAGACTTATGCGGCTGCCCCTCTGCTATCTGGGATCCATCAAGTATTTTCTTATTGGTTAGTGCGCCTGTTGTCTGATGAACAATGAGACCTCTTAAAGGGCCACAGTATCCAAGACGTTGGTTTATTTGTGTGTGTGTGCTAACCTTTAAACTTTAGGCTTCGTAAACAAACAATTATACCCATTTTCGCTGCAGTGCTATTTTTAGGATTTGTTGTCGTTGTTGGCATTAATCTTATTTATTCCTGTGGGGAAACAATACTCAACATTGAATTTTAAGAGAATCTGTGACGCAGAATTTGTGATATTAGGCCCCTTTAAGGAATTGGAAAGGGCTATATGTGAACGATTATTGTGAATGTAGTAGTAGTAGCAGTAGCAGTAGTAGTAGTAGTAAAAAATAAGAAGGCATCTGTACATTCCAATTGCAAACGAAATTTAAGGGGAAAAGGAATGTCTGAAAGAACGACGTCACATGATTATAACATTCGATTTGCATAAGTTTGGTTTTACGGTGGGAATTTAGACCAAAGCCCTCGAAGTAGATTGGGCGAAAATGGGATTAGAAAAGAACACCACAAGTGATGAAGTCACCAACATGACGTCACTCAACATATGGTGGGGATCATGATGTTCTAACTACCTATTCAATTTCAAAGAAATCCGTCTATTAGTTTCAGAAAAAAAAGTGCGCAAAAGTCACTCCCATATGGACGGACCAGGCCAAGAACTAATAATATTGATCTAGAATTCTCTTAACGACTCTGTAACTGACATTGTTCTAGCATGGACCAACGGTTAGTTGAATGAAGCACAATCAATCGTTCGTTATACCACAAGTCAACAAGCGGAGATGGTGATTCTCGGTGTTAGCTCCCAGTCTGCTTCCAAGCAGCGCCGGCCGTACGTGTTGTGTCTGATGCAGTTCGAGCATAACCAATCATCGGTAATTCGTTTTATTTAGCCTGTGGGGAAAAGAAACAAAACCGAACTTTTGCAGAGCTATATGGGCCAACGGTTCTGCCTCTGGCATAGCATGATATATCATAGTTTGGCATAGTATAAAAGGCGTAGACTTATGTTTTTAGATTTCAGTATGAAGTCATATATAATTTTGAATAACAACTCGCTTCAGTAAATATTTTCAATGACGGTATTTTAAAGTGGCTACTCGGAAACTCCGATGGTATGGCCACGTCACCAGATCATCAGGTCTTGCAAAGACCATCCTGCAAGGCACAGTGCAAGGAGGAAGAAGAAGAGGGAGACCGAAAAAGAGGTGGGAGAACAACATTCGAGAATGGACTGGTTTGACACTGAGCAAAACCATCAGGGTTGCTGAGGACAGAGAAAGATGGAGTACGTTGGTTAAACGATCTTCTGTGGTGCCCCTACGACCTCCGAGTTACGGGATAGTGAAGTCAGTAGCGCATCTGGGATTTGTTTATGGCGCACTCTGTTCAATATTTGATTTTAAAAAATAGTGAATGCTAACTTCACTGAGTACTCATAGTACAAGACCAATGCCTGTCGACCCCTCGCTTCTAACCCCGCCTTTCACCATTCAGGAAACTGAGGTGAGGCGCCTGTTCCAGAAGCAGAACACGAGGAAGGCGCCAGGTCCAGATGGAGTCTCTCCACCTCTGCCCTGCGCACTTGCGCTGGCCAGCTGGCCCCCGTCTTTACAGACATTTTTAACACTTCCCTTCAACAACAAACTGTCCCCCGATGTTTCAAGTCCTCAGTTGTTGTACCCATCCCCAAGAAGCCCAAGGTGTCCCAACTGAATGATTACAGGCCTGTGGCCTTGACCTCAGTTGTGATTAAGGTCTTTGAGCGACTCGTCCTCACCTACCTGAAGGCATGCACGGGTCACCTACGTGATCCACTCCAATTCGCCTATAGTGCAAACAGGTCAGTGGAGGACGCGGTCGCTTTGGGCCTTCACCACGTACTGCAGCATCTGGAGCAGGCGCGTACGTACGCTAGACTGCTCTTTGTGGATTTTAGTTCCGCTTTTAATACCATCATACCCCACAAGCTGTTTGATAAACTTTTAACCTTAAATGTCCATCCTTCTGTGTGCCATTGGCTTTTAGACTTTTTACTGGATCGCCCCCAGGTCGTCAGGGTGGGCAAGATGTTGTCTGACTCCAGGATTTTGAACACTGGAGCACCTCAGGGTTGTGTCCTTTCCCCTCTTCTCTTTACATTGTTCACAAATGATTGTGTGTCACATGTTCCATCCGTTCATGTCATTAAATTTTCTGATGACACCACCATTGAGGGCCTGATTAGCAAAGACGACGCGACCGCCTATCGGGATGAGGTCGAACGGTTGGTTGACTGGTGCTCAGAGAACAACCTCGAGCTCAACGTTTCAAAAACAAAAGAAATGATTGTCGATTTTCGGAGAATTAAAGATCCACTTTCACCACTTGTGATCAACGGTGAAAGTGTTGAACAAGTCGAAGAGTTCAAATTTTTAGGCACAGTCATTTCGAACGACTTGTCATGGGGAAACAACACCACCCCCATCATCAAAAAGTGCCAACAGCGCCTGCACTTCTTGAGGCAACTCAAGAAGTTCAGGTTGCCTGCAAAAGTCCTGACGCAGTTCTATCGCGCAGTGATCGAAAGCATCCTCTGCTTTGGCATCACTACCTGGTTTGGTGGTGCCACTGATGAGGAGAAAGTGCAACTTGAGCGCATGGTGAAACACGCGTCCAGAGTTATCGGGTGCGAACTTCCATCTGTCGCCTCGATCTACAACACGCGCTTGGTCCGTAGAGCTAGAAACATCACAGCTGACCCCTCACACCCAGCCGGCCATCTGTTCGAGCTCCTCCCGTCCGGCAGGCGCTTCAGAGCCCTCAAAACCAGAACAAACCGTTTAGATATTCTTTTTTTTTCCAGAGGCTGCTCTCGCTTTAAATTCATCATAATGTCAAATTCATAATGCTGTAACTGACGTCACATGATAATCCACTGGCACCTACTTGTTTATTTTTACTATTTGTTGTTGCGTGTGTATGTGTGCACGCTTGATAGGTATTTTATTAGCTGGTAAACGTGTGTTTGCATGTATGTTTTATGAATGTTACTGCCACATCGCAACATATTCCATGTGCATGTTTTATGTCAATTTGGACAATAAACTTCGTTGAATCGTTGAATGGCTTGATTTAGATCAATAGCAGTTGCGTTTAAGCTAATGATGTGGAACTATTTCTGTTGAATATTGAAATGGATTTCTCAGCCAATGCCACATAAATTTTGTTTTTTTGCTGGCTGTAGTTAAAAATCACCCACACCCTCTTTTAAAAAAAAAAAATTTGTGTGTGTGTGTGTGTGTGTGTTTTGAAATTGCTGTTGCTGAGCCTATTCTCATCTCGATATTGTCCGCTGGACCTAAAGCAATAACCATGTAATGTAATCTCGATATTATTGTTGTTGCTTGGCTGTTCTCATCGATTATTCACATTCAAAAGCTGTAGTTGTTGCTAGGTTGCCAAAACAGAGAGAGAGAGAGAGAGAGAGAGAGAGAGAGAGAGAGAGAGAGAGAGAGAGAGAGAGAGAGAGAGAGAGAGAGAGAGAGAGAGAGAGAGAGAGAGAGAGAGAGAGATTGCATTTTTATGCGGCAGGTGCATGCTATCGATTGGATACATGATCTCGCGATTATTGTTATATAACAGGATTGCTCGAACCTGCATCTTAATCTGAGAGACTCAGGGAGAGAGAGAGAGAGAGAGAGAGAGAGAGAGAGACCAAGCGCTGAGGTACTCCGTTGGTAGGCTATGCTATAATAGTAGTCATGGTGATCAATGGACGTTAAAGAATAGGACACAGACGTCATAGTGGTCACTGTGCGGTGCGGTCATTGATTGGCCAATTTGATGGATACGACTCGTATTAATTCGGGACTGTGCTAAGATCGTGTGTTGTCTCCTATACGCCACGTGTCCGGAGACGTTAATCTACCTACCATACCATACCGATCGTGTGTGTAGCTATTGAATAGTATTCCCACTCCTCAGTGTGGCATTTGATACAGACGTATTCCACGTCTGTGCTTGCCTTTGGATTAGAACATTGTGTGCCTTCTTTATTTTAGTAGGCCTACCTTGTTGCATATGCATATGAACAGCAACAGCAACTAATCACTGAATGCACGTGCAGACATTAGCCAGTAAAGTTTAACTTCTATAATTATCTCGTGCAGCATGTTCTAAGCTAGCGGTACTCGGGAAAACCCAGTTTTATTCCGAATTGGTTAGCGCGGTAGCTGGCACGGTTTAATCGTCCATTTCTGCAGTAATGTGAAAGTATTCTGGTGTCAGAATGTTATGCCATAAAGGACCAGCAAAGAATAGTTTACAGGCCTCGTATTTAATTATCGAGCAAAGTTAGGTATGAAAACGATGCCGGAGAAAATGAAGCAAGATTCGGCTATTTGTCGTCTGCTGCAGTGAGACCGACAGTGCTTCGGATTCCTTTTTTTGTTTGTTTTCCTTAACTTTTGGGGGCAGTTAATCAATAATTTTACCAGCCCAACAACCAGATTTAAGCTACTTGCGCTGGACGTCCCGGAAACTTGAAGTAAACAAACATTGAAGTTTAACGTCCACATCCTCCTTTGGCGATATGGAAAACGGGGACCGGCCGGTTTGTCAAACGTACGATGTGATTGCATGTGGACCAAGAATGCTTGAGGACTGCCGATGCATAGATCTATTGCTTGCTGGACAGTTTGTAATTTAAGTGTAGGAGAAGCTGAATTCTACACAGTATTCTGGATCATCGCATCTCCCCGGCTCGGAAACAATGGTAGGCTTCAGTTTATATCATTGACTAGTGAAATTGTTTATGTTGAGGATATTGGATAGTGATGTTTTGACGGATAGCCGACTACAAGAACATGACTATGATCATGATGATGATGGGGCAAGTTGGTTATGATGATGGTGGTAGTACATGTATAGACAGCAAAGCTGATCTTAGATGAAGCCTTCTCCCTCTTTCTAGAGATGAAGATGATGATGATGATGATGATGATGATGATGATGATGATGATGATGATGATGATGATGATGATTCTCCCTCTCTCTCTGTAAAGATGATGATGATGATTGTGTTGATGATAATGATAATAGTTATGGTGGTGAATTGGGACTGCCAAACCGTAAGGAGTAATATAATTATCGTCAACCACACGCCGTGGGTACTAATAAAATAATAATAATACAGGATGCAATATACGCGCCTTTCCCCAAATCAATCAGGCTCAAAGCGCGGCGATCGATACCAACATACACGCTCACCTGTCTCATCCACCCTCACACACATGTAAATACACATCCATCACTAAAACAGGTGGTGTAAAGGCAGGGAGATCGCTATTGGAAGACGGAAAGAAAATCGAATTTTTATTTTTGAAATTTTTATATTGACTGCGTCCTGTACCATTATTGAAGGGAGGGAGGAAACCGGGGTGCCCGGAGAAAACCCTCGGTGTCCTCAATAGTCTCGTACCTAAGTCATATACGTTTGCCCCTTGCGGGAATCGAACCCGCGATCTTCGCCATAGGAAACCGGCGACTTGTAGGAAACCGGCGACTTATTAGGTTTACTAGGTTTGTGTGCGCGCGCTTGCGTGGTGTGTCTGATTGCAGATATTATAAAATTTGAAATTTCTGCTATATTCTTTTAAAGATATTGAAAACAACATTTTCTACGACGATGAGCAATTTCCGTTCAGCCGCTAGCTATGGATTCCTACAATTTTGGGTCTGCGTTTTAAGCTAGCTTGAAATAATGAATGCTACCACTATCAATATGTAGCGCCTCCATCCTCTGTGCGTGAGATTGTTTCACTCGTGTCCACAGACCGTAGTGAATGAAATACGATTATGTCATTCACTGACCGTTTCGCCATTAATCATCAGATCGATGCCGACACAGCGTATAGCTGAGAGTCGCCAAAGCTTCACTGGGCCTCAAAATCAGTGTGAGGCAAACGTAAGCTTCGGCGAGTGTCAGCTACGCAGTGTGATCGATGCCAACAGCCGTTTTGGACCCAGTTCCATGACAGGCTTTTGCGACTTCCTGGTGGTGCATGATGGAAAGAATTAAGTTATCATTGGGTTAAGTGCATAATAGCCTATTGCTTTGGCCATTGTGGCAACTCTTAGTTATTGGCTTCCTGGCTTGTACTGTGGGAAAGTGGGTCTGAGGTTTAGGTCGACGAAGAACAAGATTTAACGTTGAAGTACAGACAGACCGAGAGCACACAAACAACATAATTGTAAGGTGCAACAGACTCAACACATTGGCAAACGGTCGGCTGTATGTTTTGTCTCAGAGTGCATTCCTTTGTGAGTAACAATCATACAAGAGTTGTGTACAACAAACGTCCTATCATTGTATAAGCATTTCGGACGACAACAACAGCAACATGAAAAAAAACCAATTGTCAAACCATGCATTTTCATTCACGTGCTCACGACTAGATTACATTTGTGAAAAAAAATGTCTTGTAAAAATTCATTCAAAGATGATTATTTTGCGTATATGTTGATATATAGCTTATATATATATATATATATATATATATATATATATATATATATATATATATATTTACAAGGTCGTTTGTTATGTGTGTGAGTGCTTGCGCGTGTGTGCGTGCGTGTGTGTATGTCCAATATTTGCAAAATTTGAACCGAAATGTCGTGTCCGAGCTTTCAAAGGGCCGCCGCTACAGAAGTAAACTTAATGGCTTATGTTCCTTCCTCTTAGAATAGAGCCACACGGGAACCACGGACAAAGGCAGCGGAGCGTGACAACAAAATCCCCATTGCGTTGCTGTGCATTAGCAAAAGGAAATAATAATAATGCCCGTCCCGACGTTATCAGGGACCTCAATGGCTATTTACAAAACAAAGGCGCTTGTCTGTGGACACGCGAACGCCTATAGGCCTATGCCTGTGACGCGCCTCCCTACTGGTTATCTATGGTTAGAAGCAATGTTCGATAGGGAGTTACTTTTCAGCCACCCTGTAGTGGAAGTTTTTACTACAAATATTATTTCTATCACTGAGGAAACTGGCTTTTTCTACGCAGTGCAATGCTAATCATGAATATTAATTATTATTAGTTTCGGCTTACAATACTACAGGGGCGGATTATATTGGGGTCCCAGGGAGTACGAAAACCCTCCTCCTGCCCCTCTCCCTACAGTGGCGGATTATAGGGGGGTCCCAGGGAGTACGGAAACCCCCCTTCTCTCCCTCTCCCCCCACCCTCGGGCAATAAAATAAAATAAAATAACACAAACACACAAAAGGCAATACGAACGATAAACGCACACATGTTTTCTTTCTCCCTCCCCCCTCCCCCCACTCTCCTAAAACCTTAAAGCCTTTATGGCATACTCCCTGTTGTGATAATAATACAACTACATTAGAATGAAGTTGGTTATTTCAACACTCTTTGGGGTGGGGGGGTGGGGGGGTGAGCGGCGGCACCGCCCCATCACAGTTCCGACATCTGTTGTGATTAAACTAGTTTCTGTAAATTATGCAAAGTCTTCCGTCGTCACATCGAAGCAAACGACACCCCTCCTTTTAATTAATGTTTTATTGGTCGGTGTTCTCATGTTTGAACAAGATTGCGGTAAAACTTCAGGATATCAAGGTTCTGTCCCTTGCACATTTGTATGTGTTCAATGACGTCATGTTCAATAAGTTCTGTATTAATCTGGACTTTGAAAAGCTTATCGTAATTTTGGTGCCCAATTAGCCTGTTGACCAGTGATGTAAGCTTGCCATGACTGACATAGATCTTTTACTCTCTGGTGATGTAATCTTATATCACCCTTCATGTTCGCTTCCATCCCATTTTATTAGATATTATCTCTTTGTATTCAGGGTGGGCGAGGAATGACCGACAATGTTTAGGTTTGCATTAGCACATTGCAAAAGTGACTGAAGACCTAGTCATCGTTAGTCCAGTTTTTAAGAGCCAGTAGAAGCAGAATGTGGACTTGTTTTGATTTCACAATGCAAACATCTACCAGTAATTTATTTTATTTATTTATTTATTTATTTATTTATTTATTTATTTATTTATTTATTTATGTATTTATTTATTTATTTATTTATTATTATTATTTTTTTTATTTATTAGAGTCTATTACAAGCAGGATCAGGTTAGGTTGTGACTTCAAACTCCGGCTGAGCAATAACGAAATCTTAGGGGCAAACTAACGGCTGTCCTATTTTTGCCGTCTAGCGAACATCAAAAATCATTACATGATTATTGCTTTAGGTCCAGCGGACTCTTCCGAGCCAAATCAGGACCAAATCGGCTGTCGCAATATGCAGTTTTACATTATTAATAGAAGTCTAATAGTATTACGTAATGTAATCAGGACCCTGCTCCCCTTTCCCCTCCCTCCCCCCTCTCTCATGAAGATCATAATCCGCCCCTGTATTAGGTTACGAAACAGGCTTGAATGCAATATTGCAATGGTAGGTCTAATCACATACATTCTAGGCTTTTACTACAGTTTGGTAAGGAAACGGGCTAATTCATTTAATCGCTCTCACATAGCGCTTTTCTAGCCCATGACCCGCTCAAGGCGCTGGCCGATTCAGGATAACTCAAGCCTACCGAGGCGCCCATTTGCAGCCTTTGGGCGCATAGTCTGACGCCCAGACTTCACAATCCCGGAAGACAGGGACTTAGTTAGTGCTTGTTGGGGGTGTATTTGTGTACGTACAGCCGGCGCTCGCCCCGTCTAGGACACGAGCGTCAGGATCTTTACAATCCGTGCGATGAAATGTGTGGTCGCACAGACTAGACCTAGGTTTACACTCTCATCCGAAGGAGTAGGGGCACAGTGTATCAGGCTTTTGTTTTCCACTCCAGGTTGTCAACCTGCTTTGAACCACTGCCCGTACCGGTCTGGCTTGACACTGACCTTTGAGTGTACAGACCTGTGCACATCTACGGATTTTCCGTATTTTCTCCGATTTTCATGAGCAGAATACGGATTACTTATTAAAATTCCGAAATTCTGATTGTTTTACTTGAACTGTCGTTACAGCTTACTACTGAAAATTTAAAAAAAAAAACTACTGAAATTTGGTTTATTTGCTACTGATGAGCATTTTGAGTGTGCACAGGTCTGCACAGTGTATAGCGATGGTCCTCGTTAATATTGTAAGCATTACTACTATATTAGGCCTTTAGTATTAGAAACGTGGAACTGTAACTCGGTGTTCCCAATGAAGAGTGATTGTTCCTTTCGTGTACATGTTGATCCAGTGTCCGGCAGCGAAACTGTTGCAGACACTGCATTGCGTATTTAGGTTTTACTATCAGTATCAGGCTTACTGTTAGTATTAGGCTTACTATCACGTCAACGAGGAAACAGACATGTGTGCACGCAGTGTGTAATGGTTAGTATCCGGTGCTGGACGGACGTACATCGGTATGATTTACAGGCTGCTAATGGCAATTTGCTGCCAAGCCTATTGATTTGTTTAGTTTTCAGGCTGCACTAACTCGGAGATACAATTTATGGAGACTCTCTCTCTCTCTCTCTCTCTCTCTCTCTCTCTCTCTCTCTCTCTCTCTCTCTCTCTCTCTCTCTCTCTTTCTCTTGGTGTCCATTGAGTATCTACCCACTCTCTTGCTGAACCGCGAGGGCAAAGGTAGGCTGTCTCCACTTTTGCGCTCCTTATAAGTCAGGTAGCATGCTTGGCGTCAAAGAAGACCGTCAACAACATAACAAACAAACACACAAGCAAAGCAAATAATTAAATTTATCGTATTATTATATTTTAGTTTATTTTCAAACATATAAGGACGCCGTAAACAGGTATAATTAGGAGCGTGAAGAGGGCTGCCGCTTTGGTCCAGTCGCAGAGCAGGGAGGTTCCCTCCATCGATTTATTTCTCAAAGAGCACGAATAATGCATCTCTGCTCATTCCTTTGCCACACTGTTTTTCCTCCCTCCCCCCTTTTCTTTCCACTCCCATTCCCACCCCCACCCAATCTCTCTCTCTCTCTCTCTCTCTCTCTCTCTCTCTCTCTCTCTCTCTCTCTCTCTCTCTCTCTCTCCTTCTCTCCTTCTCTCCCTCTCCTTCGCTTGAGATGAAGAATGCTAATCGAAAAAAACCTTGTTCAGAAACTGTGCCTGTTATGCACAATGAAATGTTGTGCGGCTACATTCTCTATTTCTCAGTGCCACATATTTCACCTAAACTTTGGAAACTTGTTCCTGTTGTTTTTTTTCTCAATCCACTGTTCTTGTACAAAATCACCATTGACAAATGAAAACATTTTTTTAAAAGACTTAACAAAATCCGAATGCTTTAAAATTTCTCTCAAATGTCTGTCAAACACTAACTTTATGTGTAACGTTTATCCTAAAGTAAGATGAAGTTCGTTGTATTATTTATAGACCTTCCTCTAACCATTAGTCCTGTTGGGTAGATAGATTAAGTCCCACGTCACATATAGCAAATAGGGGACTGGGAAAGGGGGGGGGGGGAAGGGGGAATGAATTTCTGGTGTCAAAGTCCTGTTAGATGCGAAGCGAGGTCTTTTATTTCAGCTTTTGCTTTCACTATCAAAGAGATTCATAGAAACACACTCAGACTGTGACTTTTAACGTTGAGAAAATGTTAAATGGTACTGTCTCTTCCATCTTCGTTTTCTCAGTTTTGGGTGCAAGCCCCTGGTAAAACTGATGTGAATGCAGTCAAAATCTATTGCCTTTCAGCTTAAAAAAAAATTAACTTCATTATACCAATACGATTAATCATTTTATTTGCCACGACTTTGGTTTGTATCTGTAAAAAGTCATCTTTATAATTGTCTTCTTAGGCCTATAACTGCGGCTTTAGTGCACACAACACTCTGTGATTCTTTTGTTTTACCTGCACTGGTACTACCAGAGAAAAAGAAGAAGAGAAATATAGACAGCAGGTGAGATGTACTGTATATCCTTTGGTTGACGACCCCTAGGAACCCAAGGGACAGACAGCAACAGTTTCTGCTTGTAATGTTCAAAGTGCGGGCAATAATTCATTGAAGACTTGTAGCCTAGAAGATTAATATGGTGAAAGCGGAGGAACAGAAAATGTCATTTTGCCACCTCCTCATCCTCCTCTTCCCACACCTCCTCCTATAAACTTCTTCTTCTTCTTCCTTCTTCTCGACCTCTGTCACGTGGGGTTTATGGGCTCTGCACAATGGAATTATGGACCCTCACGTTTATTCGGTGGGAACTGCTAGTACGTCACCCTATGAATTACTTTAATAAATTTATTTGTTTAGCTCGTTCTGTGTTAAGGTTGGGGTACAGAAATAGATAGAAAAATGGTAAAAGATTACTGTCACACTAGCTTTCACACGGCTATGAATCATATGTAGTCCAGCCACTTGATAACAGTTAAAATCACACATTTATTTCTTCTACTCTATACAAGATTCTCTAAGTACTAATCTAACTTAAAATGTCTCAGTTACTGCTAATAGTTCGTTCGCTGATAGTCTAGGCAGCTGGTATTTCTTCCTCGGGCACTTGCTATAATATTTCATGTAGATTTGGACTACTGTGGTCCGTTTTACAGTTTCTGAAGAGTTGGACTACTGTGGTCCTGTTATGATCAGTTTAAGTGCACCTTCGCCTTATGCACTTAACTCATGTGTGGGGTGTTCGAAGTCCTTCTGTGAGGTAGCTTCTGGTACACCTTTGTCGTTGTGTAGTTGGGTTCCCTTGCCACGCTGTGGGGTCTGACAGGGTGTTTCTTCGGGTAGCTCCTTCCGTCTTGTGCGGTAGAGTCTCCTCGACCAACTAGTCGTTTCTGTGGAGTGGGGCACACAGGATAGCTCGGGATAGCTCGCCTGCTCGTCTGTAATATAAGAGACGAAATTCTGCACAACCCTGAATAATCGGTTTGTGCAGAGCGTCTCACTGAAAGCCAAGTAGCCCTCAGTGATAGCTCCACATCTCTATACATAAGCGACGAACATTCTGCTACTTCCGGGTTCCACTGGAATCTCACTCTAAATTCCTATACATACATAAATATCAATCGTGTCTAACTATACACATCCAGAATTAATAATATTATAAACATTCAGTGGTACAGCCACTGGTCTGCAAACATACATATAAGTTAAACAACAGTGGTTCCGTACGGGATACAACATGGCGGCGCAACCGGTCGTGTTTCGCCTCGTGGTAGGCTCTTCCACGTGGTCCCGCAAATTCGGATTAACAATTCACATTTATGCATAGCAAATTCTTCAAACATAATTTCAACAATAATATAAATATATCACGATTAAACAGAAGGGTGTTCATTTACCTGTTTGACAAGTTCAGGCCCGTGATGACTTGAGAGAATTCTAAGATTTCAAAGTCCTGCTTCCTGGTCTATGAGTGTAGAGATTTCTCTAGCTGTGGAGATGTTGACTCTACCTCGTCTCACACACGACTGATTCAAACTGTCTTAGGTTTTGACACATTCAAAACTGCTCTACCCACTGAGCCTGCTCTGATTGGTTAAAACGGTCCGATTCAAAACTCAAGTGCTGACTCACTGCGATGTGGGTGGCTCGCTCGCTGTGTGTGGTCTGCTGTGTAATTTACTTGCTGCTGTGTAATAGTCTAACTTCTCTACTGTTACAAATACTACACATGGCTAAATAGTCAATGGGCAGGGTAAACTGCTCGGTTCATGACAGGCTCCCTCAACTGAAAAAAGGCGTTGACTACTGGATTCGACCTTTTTCTACTACAGAGCCTAGTTTAACACTGCACTATCCTAGGGTCCTATTTACACACTAGTTAAGTTGCTCTACCTGAGCTGCAATGCTGTGCCAGGTAGCTATGGACACTAGTGACAGGGTATTACTGGGCGGGGACGAATTCTGGTGCTGTGGCCCTTAGTTGTGTTGGGTGGGCGACAGCTGCTGTGTCCTCCACGAGATGGCGACTGAGGTAGTCGGCTCCGTGGTTCTCTTTGCCGGGGATGTACTCGATCTGGAATGAGTACGCCTGAAGGGTGAGTGCCCATCTCATCAGGCGAGAGTTCAAAGACTTGGAGGCTGCCAGGAACGATAGTGGTTGGTGGTCCACCTGAACAGTGAAGTGTATCCCATACAGGTAGAGTTGGAATTTCTGTATGGCCCAGACTAGTCCAAGACATTCTTTCTCCGACGTGGCGTAGTGGGTCTCGGCGGGTCTCAATTTCCTGCTGGCGTAGGCGACAGGGAATAGCGTCTCTGCATTCTTGGGGTCGCGCTGTAGCAGTACTGCTCCGAGGCCTAAGTCGCTTGCGTCGGTGCGAAGAACGAATGGCTGAGTCAAATCGGGTAGGTGGAGTACTGGCGCCGATGTCATTCTGTCCTTGAGTGTTTGGAATGCTGTCTCGCATTCGGCTGTCCAAACTACTTTGTCCGGGGCGATTTTCCGGGTTCCATTTGTCAGAGGTACGGCGATGCTGTTGTAGTTGGGGATGAACTTCTGGTAGAAGCCGCAGAGTCCTAGAAACGACTGTACTTCCTTTTTGGTCTTGGGCCTAGGAGCGTCGAGTAGGCGTTTCACTGTCTTCTCTACCGGTCGCAGGCTTCCTTGACTGATGGTGTGTCCCAGAAATTCTAGCTCGGTGAATCCAATCTGACATTTGGTGGGTCTTGCCGTCAATCCCGTGTCTCTGAGGCGGGCGAGTAGTTGTTGTAGGAGCGTGACATGTTCCTCCCACGTAGGTGTTGCGATGAGGATGTCGTCCATAAACGAGTGTAGGTGCTCGCTGCTCAGGGGTGCCAGGAGTTTTCGCATCATGGCACTGAAGATGCTGGGTGCGTTGTGGAGTCCGAATGGAAGTACGTTGAACTCGAAGTGTCCTTCCATAGTGCTAAACGCTAGGTACTTTCGGACTTGCGGTTGCACTGGTATCTGGTAGTATCCTTTGCTGAGGTCGATGCGTGAGAAGTACTTTGCTCGCTGTAGCTTGGCAAATAGGTCTGTCTGGTCCGGGAGTGGCTCTGGCTGGAACTGCGTTACCGCATTCAGGAGTCTGAAGTCGATGCACAGTCGATGCTCTCCGTTGGGTTTTCGCAACAATACCGTGCCTGCGCTGTAGGGTGAGGTAGACTCTGAGATGATTCCGGCTGCCAGTAAGGTGTCTATCTCTTCCTTGATGGCTCGCTGCTGTGACAGTGGCATCGGGTAGAGCTTCTGGCGGACGGGTGTTGGGTCGGTCACCGTTAAGGTTACTTCGACGAGGTCTGTCCTCCCTGGTCGGTCTGTGAGCACAGTCTGATGTTGTCGAATGACCTGTAGTACTTGCTGTTGCTGTTTAGCGGCTAGGTCTCCGTTGAGTATCACGTCTTTGTAGGTTTCTTTGGAGTGCAGGGGATACTCTACTGCATTGGTCTCCATGCTTTCTCCTTCTTCCGCGATGGCGATGGCTAACAAGTTGTGAGTGCTGGGGGTCGCTGGTCTGTCCGTATACTTCTTGAGGAGATTAATGTGGTGGTATCGGGCTCTCCCGTTCACCTCTACTTGGTAGACTGTCTTGGATTTCTTGGCAGTCACCCGGTACGGTCCTCTCCAAGCGATGTCCAGCTTGTTGGTTCCACTTGGAAGTAAGAGTAGCACTTGATCGCCGACTTGCAGTTCTCGGTCCTTAGCGTGGCGGTTGTAGTACTTCGCCTGACGGGCTCTTGCCTTCTTCAGTGCTTCACCAGCTTTCTTCCACGTTGCTTTGAGGGTTTCCTGCAGGTCTGCGACGTACTTGGTGGCACCTCTTGGTGTGTCGTCTATCTTGGCCTCCGTCCAACTTCTGCGTAGGGCTTCTAGCGGTCCGGCTAGAGGTCTGCCGAATAGCAATGTTGACGGGGTGTAGCCTGTGGCTGCATGGGGCGTTTCTCGGTATGCGAACAGTGCCGCATTCACGTAGGTGTCCCACGCTTCTGGATTGTCGTCGGCGACTTTCCTGAGTATGGTGAGAAGGGTTCCATTCAGTCTTTCTACTTGTCCGTTGCTGGCTGGGTGGTATGGTGGTGTGCGAATGTGATGAACTTGTATCAACTCGAACACGTCTTGCATCAGGCGGCCGGTGAACTGAGATCCGTTGTCCGTTCTAATGCTGTCCGGGAATCCGACTCTGGTAAAGATGGCGATGAGTGCATCTGCAATCTTCTTGGTGTCGATCGCTGGCAACGGGACTGCTTCGCACCACATCGTACATGCGTCGACGAGTGTGAGTAGAAATCTGTTCCGCTTCTTGGTCATGGGCAGTGGTCCTACTATGTCTACTGAGACTTGCTGGAATGGCACGCCGACTACTACCGATGGTCCTAAGGTAACTGGTACGGTGTGATGTCGCGGGGAATATCGTTGACATTGGTGGCAAGATTTCACGTAGCGCTTGACATCCTCCGTGATTCCTGGCCAATAGTAGTGTGCGCTGATTCTCTGCACTGTGGCTCCAATTCCCATGTGTCCGCTGAGTGGCATGCTGTGGCCTAATTCTAGTACTTGGGCTCGAAGGGTGGCTGGTAGTACTAGTTGGGTGTGATCTCCATCTCCTTGTCGATGTAGAACTCCCTCTTCCATGTAGAAGTCTCCCTTGTGCGGGGGTGTGTGCGCCTTGGGTAGCTTCTGGAAGCACTTCGCTATCGAGGTGTCTTCTTTCTGTGCTGTTTTGATCTCTTCGAGTCCTGGGTTCGGAGCGAACTCGGGCTGGGGTGGTTGGGTTTTAGCTTGGGCCCTGGTTTGCACTGCAGCTATCTCTACAGTTTTAGGGGGCGTGCCTAAGAACACATACCTACAACCTAGCACTAGATCATACAGGGGTTTCTGTAAAACAGCTGCTTGGATTCGTCCTGTGACGTACCTACTCTCTACTTCTATCCATGCTATTGGGCAAGTAGTCGTCGGTTTCGTCAAGTCTGCTCCTTGTAAGTCGACTGTCTTGTCTGTCAAGTCCGCGCGCGATACAAGAGATTCGCTGACTATCGCGTCGTATGATAGACCTGTGTCATACAGACAGTTCGCTTCTTTACCGTTGACCTTGACCGTGTCTGTCACCAATGGGTGATCTCCGATTGTGTGTGGCTTGTTACCGCTGCTTTGAGTTAGAACTCTGTGCGCTGGCCGGCTTTCGCGCTCTTCCCTACGTTGTGCGGCCAACTTGAAACATTCTGCGGTGGAGTGATTGTTTCTGTTGCAGAACGAACAATACCGTCTCTGTTCTGCGGGACCTCTTTTCCCGAATTCCGTGTTGGGTCCTTTATTCTGCCCAGGTCTGGGGTTATTCGGCTTATTCGCGGTGCGCTCTTCCCGGTTAGGGCTTCGTTTCTGTGCCTCTTTCCCGTTAGGCTTTAGGTCTCGCCTGAAGCTCTTGGCTTCTCCGTGTGCGGCCACGTACCTATCTGCGACCTTGACCAGATCCTCCAGTCTTTCCGCGCTCTGCTCTACTGAGAATGTCCTCAGCTCGGGGGTCATGGTTTCCCGTAGCTGTTCCCATACTAACAGTTCTGTCAGTCCATCATACGTCTTAGCCGTGGCTGACTGGCTAATCCACTTATCCAGCATTGTGGACAACCGATCCGCGAACTGCGCATAGCTCTCTCCTTTCACTCTCCGATTGGTGCGGAATTTTTGCCGATAGCATTCTCCTGTTAGTTCGAATCCCGTTAGGAGTGCCTCTTTTACTTTGTGATAGTCAGTCACTCTGTCAGTCGGTAGCTTACTGTAGATGTCATAAGCCTTTCCTCTAAGCCCTTGACTAAGCTTAAAAGACCAATGAGTGGGATCTAGTTTGTACTCTGTTGCTAGACGCTCAAACCTAGTCAGATAGAGATCTAGACCTTCTTCTCTCTCATTGAATGTTCCCAGTGGAAATGACATTCCTTGTACAGGGTTGGATGCTACCTCTAGCTGATCTGAGTGGGAAGGGGTTGAGGAAGAACTTGAAGCTCCTGATCCCAATCTTCTTAGCTCTAACTCATGCTGTCTGTCTTTTTCCTTTTCTGCCCTCTCATACTCCCATCTCCTACTTTCTGCATCTCTCTCTGCTGCTAATGCTGCCTTCTTCTGTTCTCTTTCTGCCTCTAGCTCTAATTTCCTCTGCTCTCTTGCTGCTTCTAACTCTGCTTTCTTCTGCTCTGCTTCTAATGCGAGTTTCTTCTGCTCTGCTTCTAGTTCTAATTTCCTTTGCTCTGCTTCTAATTTCTTCGCCTCTCTCTCTGCTGCTCTCTCTGCCTTAGCCTCCTGTTTCTCTACCTCTGCATTGATATACGCAATTAGGTCTCCCCCTGCTAAGTGTAAAGCTTCTCCCAATTCCTTGAAACGCAATCTCAAGGCCACTGGGTCCGACATTGCCAAACGTGTCTATGAACACCCTCTGAATCAAGTGGAATACCAAAACACTAGCAATATTGCAAGTCAATAACAACAATGCAAAGACCATAAAATTCGCAATCAATAATAGAATAAAACAAAAGTCAAATGGCATACAACAGTTATTTAAGCAAAACCTGCAAAAGAACAATGCAACATACAGACACAAAAATAATTGAAGCAAAAAAGTTTTTAACTAAAGAATAGTGCACCACAACTGATCAGTGTTATACCCTTACACTATTCTAAGTTATTCTACCTCTACTGTTATCTAATTTTATTGTACTTAGGTCCGGTTATACCAATTCCTATTATACACAGATCCTAGCTAGGCTCGCCAATTAAAGTGTCACGTGGGGTTTATGGGCTCTGCACAATGGAATTATGGACCCTCACGTTTATTCGGTGGGAACTGCTAGTACGTCACCCTATGAATTACTTTAATAAATTTATTTGTTTAGCTCGTTCTGTGTTAAGGTTGGGGTACAGAAATAGATAGAAAAATGGTAAAAGATTACTGTCACACTAGCTTTCACACGGCTATGAATCATATGTAGTCCAGCCACTTGATAACAGTTAAAATCACACATTTATTTCTTCTACTCTATACAAGATTCTCTAAGTACTAATCTAACTTAAAATGTCTCAGTTACTGCTAATAGTTCGTTCGCTGATAGTCTAGGCAGCTGGTATTTCTTCCTCGGGCACTTGCTATAATATTTCATGTAGATTTGGACTACTGTGGTCCGTTTTACAGTTTCTGAAGAGTTGGACTACTGTGGTCCTGTTATGATCAGTTTAAGTGCACCTTCGCCTTATGCACTTAACTCATGTGTGGGGTGTTCGAAGTCCTTCTGTGAGGTAGCTTCTGGTACACCTTTGTCGTTGTGTAGTTGGGTTCCCTTGCCACGCTGTGGGGTCTGACAGGGTGTTTCTTCGGGTAGCTCCTTCCGTCTTGTGCGGTAGAGTCTCCTCGACCAACTAGTCGTTTCTGTGGAGTGGGGCACACAGGATAGCTCGGGATAGCTCGGGATAGCTCGCCTGCTCGTCTGTAATATAAGAGACGAAATTCTGCACAACCCTGAATAATCGGTTTGTGCAGAGCGTCTCACTGAAAGCCAAGTAGCCCTCAGTGATAGCTCCACATCTCTATACATAAGCGACGAACATTCTGCTACTTCCGGGTTCCACTGGAATCTCACTCTAAATTCCTATACATACATAAATATCAATCGTGTCTAACTATACACATCCAGAATTAATAATATTATAAACATTCAGTGGTACAGCCACTGGTCTGCAAACATACATATAAGTTAAACAACAGTGGTTCCGTACGGGATACAACATGGCGGCGCAACCGGTCGTGTTTCGCCTCGTGGTAGGCTCTTCCACGTGGTCCCGCAAATTCGGATTAACAATTCACATTTATGCATAGCAAATTCTTCAAACATAATTTCAACAATAATATAAATATATCACGATTAAACAGAAGGGTGTTCATTTACCTGTTTGACAAGTTCAGGCCCGTGATGACTTGAGAGAATTCTAAGATTTCAAAGTCCTGCTTCCTGGTCTATGAGTGTAGAGATTTCTCTAGCTGTGGAGATGTTGACTCTACCTCGTCTCACACACGACTGATTCAAACTGTCTTAGGTTTTGACACATTCAAAACTGCTCTACCCACTGAGCCTGCTCTGATTGGTTAAAACGGTCCGATTCAAAACTCAAGTGCTGACTCACTGCGATGTGGGTGGCTCGCTCGCTGTGTGTGGTCTGCTGTGTAATTTACTTGCTGCTGTGTAATAGTCTAACTTCTCTACTGTTACAAATACTACACATGGCTAAATAGTCAATGGGCAGGGTAAACTGCTCGGTTCATGACAACCTCCTCGTTCTTGTTCTTCTTCTACTCGTCCTGTTCTTGTTTTTCTTGTTCTTGTTCTTCTTATTCTTCTTGTTTTTCTTCTTTCTTTTTCTCCTCCTCCTCCTCCTCCTCCTTCTTCTTCTTCTTCTTCTTCTTCTTCTTCTTCTTCTTCTTCTTCTTCTTCTTCTTCTTCTTCTTCTTCTTCTTCTTCTTTTTCTTCTATGTTGTTTTACTTTTTTTTCGACTTCCTTTACATGCCCTTTCATGTGGTCAGTCCCTTGCGATGTAAAGGTCAGTTGTCCACTGGGAACTTGGTGGCTGCATCAGCTGCCTGTGAAGTCAAGTGCTAGTAGCCACGTGCATATTCAGTCCAAACTTGAGACTGTGCTCATAATTGCTTTCTTCTTCTTCTTCTTCTTCTTCTTCTTCTTCTTCTTCTTCTTCTTCTTCTTCTTCTTCTTCTTCTTCTTCTTCTTCTTCTTCTTCTTCTTCTTCTTCTTCTTCTTCTTCTTCTTCTTCTTCTCCTTCTTCTTCTTCTGCTTCGGCCTCTTCTCGTCGTCCTCCTGCTTCAAAATACTGTGGTAAACCCTTTTATTTTACCAGGCATCCACAATTTGAGTAGTGCGCAAAGTTCTTTAAAAAAAAACAACAACTAGAAAAAGCAGTTGCAAACTTTAGAAGACCTTTAGGAAGACCAATGTGGCTACCATAGCGTCCCCAGGAATTGTAACCCGACTGGCATAGCTAGAACCCACCCTCTTACTCCCCCTTTCAAATGTCCGTATACAATAAAAGGTCCCTGACCTGTAGGTCACCTACTTACGAGGGTTGGTGGGTGTAGGTGTGTGTGTGTGTGTGTGGAGTGGGGGAGTGGGTAGACCATATTATTGATAATAGGTATACCTGATGGCCTGTCTTATTAAAGAGGTTTACCGAACCTAGGTTCATGAATCTTTTGGACCTATCCTATCCTATCCTATCCTGTCCCGTAACCCGAAGGTCGTAGGGGCACCACAGATGATCGTTTAACCAGCATACTCCATCTTTCTCTGTCCTCAGCAGCCCTGATGGCTTCGCACAGTGTCAAACCAGTCCATTCTCGAATGTTGTCCTCCCACCTCTTTTTCGGTCTCCCTTTTCTTCTACCTCCTTGCACTGTGCCTTGCAGAATAGTCTTTGCAAGGCCTGATGATCTGGTGACGTGGCCATACCACCGAAGTTTCCGTTTCTTCACCACTGTTAGCAGGTCATCATGTTGTCCAATAGCTTGTGTGATGGTCTGTCGGACTTCGTCGTTGGTGATGTGTTGGGTATAGGAAATGCCCAGAAGTCTTCTGTAGCACCTCATCTCCATGCTTTGTATTCTTCGTTGGAGATCTGCTGTGAGGGTCCATGCTTCGCAAGCATATAGGAAGATGGAGATGACCAGAGAGCGCAGCAGTCTTACTTTGGAATGTAGACTGATGGTTCTGTCTTTCCAAATGGGCTTCAACCTTGTCAGGGCAGCAGTTGTTTGTGCGATCCTGGAGAGGACTTCCTGTCGGGACCCATTGCCTGATACAATGGCTCCTAAATATTTAAAGCTATGCACTGTGTCGAGGGATTGGCCTTGGACTTTGATGTCCGTATTGATGCCATTGGTGTTGTTGGTCATCATTTTGGTCTTCTCTGCACTTATTTCCATTCCATAGGCTTTGGAGGTGGTGTCAAGCCTCTGTACCAGCTGTTCAAGTTCTTGTTCCTCTCCAGCCAATCCATCAATGTCATCTGCAAAACGAAGATTGGAGATTGCTCTACCCCCTATGCTGACTGTGCCTTCATGGTCTGCAAGAGCATCCGACATGATGCGATCTAGGAAGATGTTGAAGAGTGTTGGAGAGAGTAGGCATCCTTGACGCACACCGATTGTTGTTCTGAACCAATTCCCGATGGCTCTGTTGTGGAGGACTGCACTGGTAGCCTTGTCATACAGGCTTTTGATGACTTCAATAATTTTTGGGCTGATGTTGTACACTTTCATTGTTGCCCATAGAGCTGCATGCCAGACTCGGTCAAACGCCTTCTTGAAGTCTATGAACACATGATATAGATGTTGTTGGTGCTGTAGGTATTTCTCACAGATTATTCTGAGGTTGAAAATCTGCTCAGTGGTACTTCGCCCTGCCCTGAATCCTGCTTGTTCTTCAGCTATGATTTGTTCAGCTTGGGGTTTCAACCTGTTGAGTATTATTTTCAGGAGGACCTTGCTGGGATGGCTGATGAGGCTGATGGTGCGGTAATTTTCACACTCCTGAAGGTTACCTTTTTTGGGAAGAGTGATGACAAGCGACTGGGTCCATGGAATAGGCCACTCCCCACTCTGCCAGATCTTGTTACAGATAATGGTGAGGGCATCAATCATCGCTTCTCCTCCTGCTTGTAGCAGTTCCGCGGGTATGTTGTCCACTCCTGCTGACTTCCCTTTCTTTAGCGCTTGCACTGCTGCCTCAACTTCTTCCCGGAGAATTGGGAGGATTTCTTCTTCTTCTCTGTTCTCTGGACATGCTAGAACTGATGGGTCTCCATTTGGTGTATGGTTGTAAAGGTCAGAGCAGTACTCTGTCCATCTATCCAAGACTTCTTGTTCTTCTGTAAGGCATATGCCAGACTTGCTTTGGATAGTGGAGACTTTGGGCTGTTTGACACTTGTCAGTCGCTTCACAGTCTGGTAGGCCTTCTTGCTGTTGTTCTTGTTCAGACTGTTCTCTATTTCCTGGCATTGATCTTCTATCCAGTTCTCCTTTGCTGTGAGCATGCCTTTTCGGATGTCATTGTTGATTTTTCGGTAGACATCAGCTCCCTGTGAGGTGTTCTTTTTCTTTTTCATCTCTCTTCGTTTATCACACAGATCCAAAAGTTCAGGTGTGATCCACAGTTTCTTCTTTGGTCGGTGCTTGCCAAGGATCTCAGTGGCGGCATCTGTCACAGCTGAGTTAAAGGTGGTGGTCATGGTGTTGACATCTACTTCACCAGCCCCCAAAATGAGCAGTGGTGCAAATTTCCCTCCAATTGTGGCCTGAAATAGTTCTGCCACCTCCGGGTCTTGCAGTTTGTCCAGGTCGAACTTCAGTCTAGTGCACTTTGCTGTATTTACTCTCTTCAAGTGGAGCCGGAAAGACATCATCACGAGATCGTGGTCACTTCCGATGTCTGCTCCTGGAAAAGTACGTGTCCTGCCAATGTTGATGCTTGATCTGAAGCGTTTCTTGACCATGATGTAGTCTATTTGGTTGTGATGCTCCCCGCCAGGACTGTGCCATGTCCATCGTCTGGAGTTTTTGTGGAGACCAAGCGTGTTTGCCAGTACCAGATTGTTGTATCTGGCAAACTCCAAGAGTCTCAGACCCCTGTCATTTGTCTCGTTGTTGCAGTGGGGTCCACATGTGTCTCCCCAGTTGCGGTGCGCATCTTGGCCAACCTTGGCATTCCAGTCGCCTTGCACTATGACTATGTCCTTCTTCGGCACTTGGTCAAGGACCGCCTGTAGATTTTCATAAAAATCCTCCACTTCGCTGTCGTCATAGTCTGATGTTGGGGCGTAGGCCTGGATGATGGTGATGTTGAAACGGGCTGCTCTCAGACGGATGGTAATGAGTCTACTGGAGACTGGGCGGCAACCCATGACAGTCGCTAGAATGTTCTTGTGGACCAAGAATCCAACGCCGTGTTCGTGCCTGTCATCCCTACCGCTGAAATAGAGCTTGTGGCCTTTGTCGGTCGTTGTTTCACCTAGGCCTTTCCATCGCAGTTCGCTGATACCTAGAACGTTCCATCGATAGTGGTCCAACTCGTGGGCCAGTTCTTCTAATTTTCCTTCCGCAGTTAGGGTCCTGACGTTCCAGGTTCCTATGATGATGTTGTTTCTCGTGCGGATCTTGCTAAATTGTCCATCAGTAGCATACTTAACACCTCCGTCCTGGTGGCCAACGGAAGGCGCGGTCCTTGTGCCGGGTGACGGCCCGGGCGACGACCGATCCGGTATGGAATTAGTGGATTGTGTCATCATGTAGTGTGTCTTGGGCAAAAAAGACCTGGCGGTGCCCAATCCTCTCCAGGCTGTTGGCCACAGCCGAAATCCACGAATACAGTGTGGCTCGCCTTGGCCCTGAGCACATGGTCGTTGAACCTGTAGTAACGTGAGGTTCCTCCGCCCTGGCCGGTGACTTCTGTGTAGAAGACTTTCGCCCAGTGATGCCGTGCTAACATCACCCCTGTTAGTCGCCTCTTACGACACGCCGGGAAACGTTGGGTCTATTCTATTTAATGCCCGAACCCCAAAAAAAAAAA
The DNA here is from genome assembly GCA_036898135.1 of Oncomelania hupensis. Taxonomy (NCBI): domain Eukaryota; kingdom Metazoa; phylum Mollusca; class Gastropoda; order Littorinimorpha; family Pomatiopsidae; genus Oncomelania; species Oncomelania hupensis. The sequence continues at coordinate 63,199,221 of CM072518.1, forward strand.
AAAAAAAGGTTGATGAACCTAGGTTCGGGATCTGAGAACCTGGAAAAAAAGTGTTTGAACCTCCACGAACCTTCCAATTGAGACAGGCCATTAGCCAGCCTTCAATGGTGGATCTGAAAGCTTAGGGAGTCATATACCGATGCTGCTGGTGCTGTTGCTCCTCCTCCTCCTCCTCCTCCTCCTCCTCCTCCTCCTCCTCCTCCTCCTCCTTCGTCTTCTTCTTCTTCTTCCTCTTCTTCTCGTTCTTCTTTTGGACCGTAAGCTGAAATAAGCAGCTCAGGAAGATTATTATGTACTGTCTTGCAGGCTCTGTCATTGCTGAAGTGATGGAAGCGGGAAAGAATGGAGGCCGACAGAGCCATTTAGCTCTGATCACAGGCAGGGGAAACAACCCTTTCTCTCGGGCACGGTATTGTGATGCTTTACCTCCCTTTCCCCGTCCTCTGGGTCATTGTAAACTTTTGAAAGCGCGAGATACCCAAATTCATGAATTCGTTCTTTTACCATTCCATCGCAAGATCTTAAAAAGATCCTGACACGCATGTCCTAGACTGGTCAATGCTATTTGCGCAAATACACTCAGCAAACACTAGGTCATTCCCCCTTCTCTTTACTGCGCGTCCAGAATTGGACCAAGTTGCTGGGGCCTAAGGGCAGCTAATGGGCACCTCATGCGGCTTGAGTCAGATAATAATAATAATAATACTAATAATACTAATAATACTAATAATAATAATAATAATAATAATAATAATAATAATAATAATAATAATAATAATAATAATACTGGATGCTATATACGCGCCTTTCCTCAAATCAATCAGGCTCAAAGCGCGGCGATCTGTACCAACATACACGCTCACCTGTCTCATCCACCCTCACACACAACAAATGCACATTCATCACTCAAACAGGTGGGTGGTGTAAAGGCAGAGAGATCGCTATTGGAAGACGGAAAGAAACTCGAATTTTTATTTTTGAAATTTTATGTTGACTGCGTCCAGTATTGATAGGAGGGAGGAAACCGGAGTGCCCGGAGAAAACCCTCGGTGACCTCAATAGTCTCGTACCTAAGTCACATACGTTCGCTCCTTGCGGGAATCGAACCCGCGACCTTCGGCATAGGAAACCGGCGACTTAACCACTGCGCCACAAGGCCACTCCTGTATCGTCCAGCGCCTTGAGCAGGTCTTGAGATGGTAAGGCACTATATAAAAACGAGATAAAAACATGGTACAAGATAACAATAATTTACAATATATTTTGGATATTTTGTGCATTATATTCCCTTTTCTTACCAGTACCTCATTGTCGTCGTTATTACCCCCGTTGGTGTGCCGGAGGTTTCAGTATAAATAGTATCCCCACTTTCTGGAAATTTAGTGCTTTAAATTCCCACTGTCGCTGTCTTTCTCATTTGCTCTTTCTCATTCCTGCTCTGTTCTATCAATCTCCTATACTATCGTCTTCTTCGCTAGACCAGTCACCTACCTTTTTTCTTGAAAACTCTTCCGGGACAAGATTCCTTATTTGTGTATGAGGTCTGTTGGATCAGCTTGGGAATATTGGACGCTTTCTGCCAGGTGGTCACTATGGCTTCCTATGATGTTATTAATTAGCAATGTAGGCATTTTATATGTATGTGTTTTGTTGATATTTTATAATGATGTTTGTATTCTAGTTTGTTTTTGTAAACGGGGGTTCGATAAATTAGAGTACAGCCTCAGCGTCCCCTGCGTGGGATGTCTTTATTGTAAAGTGACTGGCTGGTGAAGAGCTTTCAGTTTTACCACTAGGGTTGTTTCAGCAGATCTTTTATGCGGATTAGAGGTTGTCCGGTACTGATTTGGCTCGGAAGAGTCCGCTGGACCTAAAGCAATAATCATGTAATGTAATGTAATGTAATGTAATGTCGTCGTTAATAATTTTGCTGGCAATTTTTTAAAATTAATATTGTTGTACGCCAAAATAAATGTAGAGACATTTTCTACCCTCTGGCTATGCCCTTGAGAACCCCAACGCCAAAATGGACTTTTAAATGTGAAACATTTATTATTCATGTATACCCGTCATGCGGTGCATCATTTTACACAACATTCACAGGACTGTCTTGTACGATTGTCTTCCTCTTGGATAGCCTAAATACAGCAAGTTTTCTTTTGAGGGGAGAGAGTAAGAGAGAGAGAGAGAGAGAGAGAGAGAGAGATAGAGATAGAGAGAGAGAGAGAATTTGACACTTTAATGCATAGATGGCCTCTAGCCGATTGCATACACACGGGCAAACAAGCACGGGTGTTCACACTTTCCCGCGCATATTCTATCGTTGGCAAACATGCTGCAGTTGCAATTATGAACAAACAATTGTAATCAAGAGAGAGAGAGAGAGAGAGAGAGAGAGAGAGAGAGAGAGAGAGAGAGAGAGAGAGAGAGAGAGAGAGAAATAATATATTTTTTTAGCGAAGGTAGTAGAATAAGAGTGGTCTGTCTTTTTTTTTTTTTTTACATCTGGCCCTCGCCCTAAAGAGGGATTAGTCTACTGAAACTACAAAACAACATTAAAACGATGACATGTTTACGGATAAACTTGAGTAATAACACAGGTATGTAAGCTTACATGACATGCATTGCAAGAAATAGGGGATGGAGTTGCACATCAATTTTAAATGTAATATTTATAGCATTCTAAAGGTCAATTGGTTTGTAAGCAACAAATCTTAGAGGACATTATACACATTAACTAGCACATACGCATTATTTTTCAAAATCAGTGAAACGAAACAACGTACATTGCATAAAATCATCAGTAGCAAAGAACATAAGTGAGTTTGCAGAAAGAAAAAAAAAAGGTTATTTTCTTACATGTACAATGAAGGCAACGGTTATTTTGAGAGAGAGAAAGAGAGAGAGAGAGAGAGAGAGAGAGAGAGAGAGAGAGAGAGAGAGAGAGAGAGAGAGAGAGAGAGAGAGAGAGAGAGAGAGAGAGAATCGGTGTTTGTTGGAAAAAAAAGTTCTTGGAGTTCGTCTAGGCACGTGGTTTTTGTTAAACACTACAATTTATGAGATCAGTCGGTGCAGGCAAGGTTGTTGCTGTTGTGCTAGGCTTTTTCTGTCTTCTTCTTTTTTCCTCTCTTGCCCCGATCCTTCTCGCTTCTTTCTGTTTTTACGTGTACAGAGTTGTGCATCCGTACGGCAGCGTATACGGACTATAAGAGATGAAGCTGAAGGGCGTCGTTGCAAGGACAGCAACTTGACAACGTTGCTAACTCAAGCTTATCACTGACACTCAAGCTTTCAGATACTCTGTGCACGCAGCATGTGCATTTCCTCCTGTTCACTACTTTACCATGTTAGCATCCTGTTTCTAAAGCGATGATGGGTGGGTGGAAAGATGAAAACAGGTGAAAGTAATCTTTTAAAGAGAAAAAAGGAAGAAGGAGGAGGGAGGATAGGGAAGGGGGGAAGGAGAAGAGAACACAAGAGGTTTAATAATGTTATAGAGAGGAAAGCGGAGCTGAAAGAAAGAAGAAGAAGATGTAGCTATATTGAAACTCATAGTGAAAACTATAAGTACTGTTGTATTTTAAAAAAAAAAAAAAGGTCCACTCCAAAAGCTGCTGAAGGCGCTGGCCAATACAGGATCTATCTCGAGGCACCCACTTGCTGTCTTTGGTGCACTGCATGACACCCCCAGACAATTCCTAGAGCCAAAGTCCGCCAAAATGACACATGGAATGAAACGTGGGAAGAGAAAACAGGCGAGAGAACTCTGCACCCGCAATGGCCTGTATTATTTGGAAGTTTCGTGGTAGATCCGGGGAGTTTTAAAAACCTTTTATCGAGGTTCTCAGATTCCGAACCAAGGTTTCTAAACCTTTTTTGTTTGGTTTGTTTTTGTCCACAAGGTTCTGCAACCTAGGTTCGGGATCTGAGACCCTCGAAAGAAAGTTTTTGAACCTTCCCGAACCTTCCAACGAAGACAGGCCATTTAGAGTCCGGCACTTTTTTGTTCTTGCTGTTGTTGTTAGTACTCTTCACAGCCGGAATGGAAAACTAAGGACGGACTAAGTCTAGAGCAGTCTGACACAACTAGTTCTCCAAACAGTTCTTAATCACTTCTCTGCGTGTCTCTCGCGTTCTTACTGTTACCTCATAAACATGGAGCAATTTTCCAGTACGTTCCGGCACAGGCACGACGTCGTATCTCTCTCGTTCTCACTTTTTCCTCATAAACAGAGAGCTATTTCCCAGTATGTTTCGCTACAGGCACAAAGTCAAATCCACCCCTGCGTGGTCATTATTGCATCATTAGGTACTAACGGCACTAAGCTGTAAAAAATGTTGCCACCTTTTCATTTAATCGTCCTTTTGTTCGGCGCCATTATTCGTTAGTGTGCTGAGAAAAAAAAACAGGAGGAGAAGAAGAAAGGGGGGAGGGGAGGGGAGGAGGAGGAAGATGAAAAAGAGGAGAAGAAAAGAAGTAGAAGAGGAGAAAGAAAGAAAGAAAGAAAAAGACGAAAACAACAATGAAAGAAATGAAGGTAGGAAGAAGAAGAGAATGAAAAAAAAGGAAAAGAGAAAGGAAGAAATATTTTTTTTAAAGAAAGAAAGGAAGAAAAAGAAGAGAAAGGAAAAAACCTCAGAACTCTTTAGAGTTTAATTTAAAAAAGACATATGTTCCACACAAATAAATTCCAAAAAGACATAATAAGGCTATATAAATATAAATAAAAACAAAGGAATTAAAAACGTATATGTATAGTTCAAGTGAAATTTGAAAAAAAAATAACGATCACTGCCTAAGTAACAAGTATACATGTAATACATTTCCGCACATTACAATTTCCCTTTGTTCTTCTTTTCCTTCCATCGTCTGTTCTTCTTTCTCTTCATATTTTTTGTATCACTTGGTGTTAGTTTAAGATGTAATTTCCTGTCTGAATTTCAAACAAGAAACAATATAATTTGCAAGAACATGTACATTGACAGGTTCCATTAAACTGTTAAAGTGGTTGATTGTAGCCCACTGTGAAAAGGCCTCAGCTGTACTGGAATAACGGCTTGTCTCATACTTTCATACTGCTAGCAGGCGAAGAGGAAGTGGATTTCATCCTCAAGACTCAGAGAAATGAAAGACATACGGCCAACGTGCATTCGCTTACTCCGCACCTAAGCAGTGGAATTCCCTTCCCTCCCCTCCCATATCCGCAACATACAATCAACACAAGCATTCAAAAAGGCCCTCAAAACCCACCTCTTCAAACTGCACTATTCAGATTGATTTGTATCCCGCTGCCATTCTCTCATCTTTTGTCTATGTCTGATCCGTAAGTATATAAATGGCTGTAAATATATACTGTTTTTCTTCCTGGGCCTAACCGGGCATATAAATAGCTGTGAATAGGTTTTTGTCATTCTATTTTCTGTCTTATTTTGTCATTTGTGTACATAGTTGTAAATAGTATATTTTTGTCTTTTTTGTAATTTATGTACATAGTTGTAAATAGTCTGTACCTTTACTGTCCCGTCTTTTGGTGTATTGTAGCAAAAGTGATGTTTCATCGAGTGCATGTATTTATATGTAATGACTATGTAAAGCGTGGTGAGTCTGGTCATAGGCTGGAGTACCCGCTATATAAAAATCCGTTATTATTATTAATGTGAGAGAGGAAAAAGTAAGTAAGAAAATAAAATTAAAGAGGAAAGAATGATGTTAGTGTAAATATTGTTATTTCTGATTTTCAAAGAATAAGAAGAAAGAATTAAAGAATATTAAAAAAAAAACAACCCAGAAAGGAAGTATGTTTGTGGAAAACATCTTCATTTATGTTCAACATTGTTTCTTGTGCTGTCTGTCTCGATCAGGATTCTCCTCTTGGATCAGCGAGTTACTGAACCCTCTGAAATCGCCATGAATGTCCGATGGAGTTTCTTCTTCTTCTTCTTCTTCTTCTTCTTCTTCTTCTTCTTCTTCTTCTTCTTCTTCTTCTTCTTCTTCTTCTTCTTCTTCTTCTTCTTCTTCTTCTTCTTCTTCTTCTTCATCTTCTTCTTCTTCTTCACCCGGTACACATTGGTCGAAGGCTACCAGAAGTGTCTTCTTCTTCTTCTTCTTCTTCTTCTTCTTCTTCTTCTTCTTCTTCTTCTTCTTCTTCTGTGATCACAATCATTTGCTTTTAACATGTTCTGCATTTCTCGTGCGTTGCTGGCACCTTTTCGTCCAAACATATTCAGGTGTCTTTTTCTTTAGCTAAAGCAAGTATCCTTACACCCCCACCCAATACCCCGATCCGCCCCTCTTCTTCCTCTTCTTCTTCTTCTTCTTCTTCTTCTTCTTCTTCCTCTTCCTCTTCCTCTTCTTCTTCTTCCCTCAACTGGTTGCGACCGATGAACCTCCAAAGAAAGCAAATTGCGGTTGCCAAAGCCAAGAAGATGGAACCGATTTTTCTAACCTGACTGATGTCATGATTGACTTGGCAGGCTGTTTTTTGTTTTTTTTGTTTTTTTTTTTTTTTTAATAAAGGAGTCGTTTATAACAGACCAAGGAAAACAACATTAACTAGGCATGATGACCCCCCAACCCCCCCAAAACACATATTGTCCTTGCTACCGTTGTTACTGCTGCTGTGATTGTTCGGTGGGTTGTGATGCTGATGGAGATGTTATAGAGAGAATTGATGAAGATAGTTGTAGTTGCTGCTACGGTATGGTGATAATTAACACTTCGATAAAGGAGTGACAGGTGCATCGGAATACATATGCCTTGTTCTACTACTACTACTACTACTGCTACTATTACTATTGATGCTGCTGCTACAATTCCTGTTGCTACTAATGTTCTTGTTCTGCTACTACTACTGTTGCGCACTACTACTAGTACTACTACTATTATTACCTACTATTACTATCTACTACTACTACTACTACTACTTCTACTACTACTACTACTACGCATGATTACATTACATGATTATTGCTTTTAGGTCCAGCGGACTCTTCCGAGACAAATCAGGACCGGACAACCCCCAATCCGCATAAAAGATCTGCTGAAACAACCCTAGTGGTAAAACTGAAGGCACTCCACCAGCCAGTCACTTTACAATAAATACATCCCACGCAGGGGACGCTGAGGCTATACTCTAATTTACTGAACCCCAGTTTACAAAAACAAAATAGAATACAAACATCATTATAAAATATCAACAAAACACGTACATATAAAATGCATACATTGCTAAATAATAATATCATAGGAAGCCCTAGTGACCACCTGGCAGAAAGCGTCCAATATTCCCAAGCTGATCCAACAGACCTCACACACAAATAAGGAGTGTTTGTCCCGGAAGAGTTTTCAAGAATAAAGGTAGGTGACTGGTCTAGCGAAGAAGAAGATAGTATAGCAGATTGATATAACAGAGCAGGAATGAGAAATAACATATGAGAAAGACAGTGACAGTAGGAATTTAAAGCACTAAATTTCCAGAAAGTGGGGATACTATATATACTGAAACCCCCGGCACCCCAACGGGGGTTACTACGCATGATGAGAAACCGCAAAATAATTTATTGTTACTATTGCTGTTTCTATCGCTTCTACTACTACTACTACTACTACTACTACTACTACTACTACTACTACTACTACTACTACTACTACTACACATTTTCGCCGCTATCATTGTTACTATTGCTGTTACTACTTCTACTACTACAGTACTGTGGTTCTACTACTACTGTACAGTGGTTCTACTACTACTGTACAGTGGTTCTACTACTACTGCTTTTCAGTTCTGCTGCTGCTACTACTACTACTGCTACCGCTACTACTACTACTACTACTACTACTACTACTACTACTGCTGTTCGTGTTACTGCTGCTCAGCGCTGCTACTACCATTACCCGTACCGGCACTACATTCGTTCGGTGCTGTTTTGTCACTGCCTCTTTGGCTTTGTCGTCTTTTTCCTTTTCACTTCGAACATTTAGAATTGACAAACACCAGGCTGCATCTTTCTTTGCCTGTGTGTTAACATCCTTTCCAGGTGGATATTATTGCATTGCATTCTCTTCAGTTGTTGTTGTTGTTATTGTTATTGTTGTTCTTGTTGTTGTTGTTGTTGTTCTTCTTCTTCTTCTTCTCCTCCTCCTCCTCCTTCTCCTCCTTCTCCTCTTCTCTTATTTCTCCTCCTCCGTTTCCTCTTCCTCCTTTTTATTCTTCTTCCACTTCTGCTTTTAGTGTTCGCTCAGTCAGTGTCTTTAATTTGCTGCCATTGACAATTCCCCTCATCCTCATTCTTCTCCTCTTCCTTAATTGTTTATTTATTTATTTATGTATTTATTTATGTTTTTAGCCAGGCAGCAAGGAGTTGTAAAGCAAGACAGAGCACGCCAATAGTTCAGAATGAATGCGCGTCTTGCGTCACTTTGTACAATTTCACAAGACGGAGTAGGGGGAGGGTTTGTGTATACGGGGTGGTTGCCAACAGAATTTGGCGGGAGAAGCCACACGATCTCCTGAGCTGTCAGAAAACCAGGCCACAGTTAGAGAACGCGGGTTTTTCTTGCAAAAGATTTTCAAACTGGAATGAGATGAGGAGAAGTGCGGTGAGGATGCTAAGGAGATCGAGGTAGGCCTACATTACACCATGAATACAGGTGGCATGGGGTAAGGAGGGAAGGGGGAGGGGGATCGCGCGCACTACTCGGTTTCCAAAGAAGAATTCTCATTTTAAATGAACAAAAATCCCGAACGTCAGGTTTCTGAAGTGGAACTGATCGTCTGCTCGATCGTATCATGACACAGTACTTATGGGTCTGTCAATCACTTACGCGCTCGCACGCACCCAAACACAAGCACCCACCCACCCACACATACACACAAACACACGCACACACACACCCACACACAGTGTGGTGATGGGGATGGGGGATTAGGGAAAAAGAATGACCGAGTCACTTTTACCATCATGCAAGGATCATCGATTCTACTAATAATGCTGCACTTAGAATAGAAGGCGCAACCTTACCCTTAATATACGTAGTTTTAATTTTAAAAAATAAATAAATGATAGACCGCATTTTTGGTTTGGTGGTCGATATTCCTGTAACATATACATGTATAACTATACCTTGTTTTGTTTGGTTTTTGGATCAGGGATACCATGGGGATGATAGATGAATTTACTTCCCCTCTTCAATTCTACACCTGTTGTGAAATTTCAACTTTGGGTTTGAACGCTCGCTTTCACGCCACACACTCTATACACACAACAAAAGAAAACAAAACAAAACAAATACAACAACAAAATGTTTGTTGCACAGTTAGTATAAAATATAAAAGCTGCATTTCCTATTCCCTGGACAATTCCACATCGCTACACAGAATTTCCTACAGTTTTAGTTTGATTGTTTCTTATGTAAGTATCGTAGATACAGCTATTCATAATAATGTAATATATCTATGTTCTATTCACTGTGTACTAAAAGTTGTAGTATACGCGTGCATGTGTAATCATCATGTGCTATATTCAAGACAAGGCAAGGTTACCTTGGTTACTACAGAAATTACTTCTACTTCGACAAGTAAGGCTAACTGAGGAAGTGACTTGACTTGATTTGACTTGAGGCGGCAGAGGGGAGAAGTTGTCAATCATTAGCCTTTATCATTCAGTGGTCGTCGTTTTGCTTGTATATCTCTGACGCTACAGGTCCGTTCTGGTAACGGCCGAGGTCGACCCACAATTCATTTTATTTACGTGGAGGTTAGTCGTGGGTCAAGGGACGAAGGGCAAAGGACAAAGGTTATTGTATATTTTAACATTCTCCCCCCCCCCCTTTCCTCCCAAACTGTCTCTCGCTTGACTTTAGACACACAGTTAAATATAATAAATAATAATAATGGTATGGATAAGGCGCTTGATCTTATTAAATAAATAATTATAAGCGCGCCCACGCACTCAAGCTCATGCACGCACCCCCTCCTCCACAAACATGCACGCACACATACACACGTATATACACACAATCGCACGCACGCACACACACATACGCACGCACACACACACACATACTAACTCACATATGCTGACGCTCATAAATGCTGACTAAATTTTCCAAAGACGTTAAATGTTGTGTAATGTATGCTCAAATGCTCTGACTGTAGAACATTTGATATTACATTGCCCATGTCTGAACAAATTATTTATAGAAAATAATATTTATACTGTTATCACACAGTACAATGATGTTAAAAAAAATATTAGCTGATAATGAATTGATGCTGACAATGGCATCTATTATATCGTGTACACAGATAGAAAAAGTTTTATAATTATTTTATTCCATGTATTTTAGATGTTAAGATGATGGTGCTTCAATGTTAGGTTACATTGTTTAATCAGTATAAATTATTCTGGGTTTGTTGTTGCTGCTGTATTCCTTTTCTTCAATTTTGTTTTCTTTTTATCATTATTATTTATGATTTATTTATTTATTTATTAGTATTTCCTTTTTCCACCTTAAAAAAAGAGGTAAAGGTAGTCCCATAGCCTTGTGGCCGTAGGGGAGCGTGATGTTGGAGATCACACTTATCTTGGGCCAGCGTAATGAGGGTGATGCCCATCTCTCTCCCTCTCTTCTTTACCTTCCCCACCCTTAAGAGAGTAGGTACTCAGTCACAGTTGAGTCAACTGGGGGCGTTGTTATTTGTCGCTTCACGTTTTTGCGGTCACCCATCCAAATGCTAATCGAACTGGACGGTTTTTAACTTGCGACACAGCAGCGAGTGCTCCAACCACTGCGCTATCCGACACTCCCACCTTATCATTTATATTATTTTGTTTCTTTGTTTTATAGTCTAAAATCACATAATTTGTGAACAGACTTTAAATAAATTGATTGAGTTGAATTGAATAAATGCTGACACATACCCGCTAAGGGAGTCTTTTTCGGAGTTTGTACCAGTTTAATTAATAGCATAAGAATGAAGATATCCGCAGAATCATTTACAGAGAGAGAGAGAGAGAGAGAGAGAGAGACAGAGAGAGACAGAGAGAGAGACACAGACAGACTGACAGACAGACAGACAGACAGACAGAGAGACAGAGACAGAGAGACAGAGAGACAGAGCAGACTGTACTTTCCTTTCACCCAACATGTAACATTACAGCCCGACGCAGCCTAATAACCACGGTTCAATGCTGCTGTTCGCGGTTGGCTGGGCGGCAGTGGCTGTATAGAGGGCAGAGACGGAAGCTGGCTCCAGACTGTACTGTGCAAGATTCTAGCGCCAGGTTTCAGGATCGCCGCCCGCGCATGTTACGAAAACGGGGGTAAAACAGACTAGGTCTAGTAGTTGGTGTTGTTGCCTCAGCAAGCGGAACTAACCAAATCCCTGCTATCAGGCACTGAGAAGTGGCTTTGACTGTTTGAAGTGTGTCGGATTACTTTGCCAGGAAAATTGCTTTTTCTTGTGGGAAAAGAAGTATTTCGGCTAATTGCCTGTGTGTGTTTGACTATGTTATTATTGAAGAAGTACTTTTTAGGCCTAGATTACTATGTGTTACTATCATTATGTATATATATTTTTTGAGAACAGGATTACGTGTCTTATTAGAGTTATAATTAGTTTCTTTCTTTCAAATGGAAAACTGCTTCGTGTTTTATACTGATAGATTGTGTAAAAATCAAAAAAATTATGGTATGATCTTCATGCAAGAGTTTTACTATGAGACTTTTAAAAGACTTTGAACGTCGATTATGGACTCCAGAGACCTGCATCTTAATAATTATGATGTGCAATGTCTGTCCTCGTGTTCATAATTATGATGTGCAATGTTTGTCCTCGTGTTCATAATTATGATGTGCAATGTTTGTCCTGCATCTTTAATATGATGCGCAATGTTTGAACCCTTACAATGAGGGGAGTGCAGTTGACTCAGTGGTGTACGCCCAGTACTCAAATGTCAGGCAATAACATTGCTGGACAGGCCGTGGTTCAAACCCCTTTGACAGCCTAGAGTAAAATGATAATAATAATAATAATAATAATAATAATAATAATAATAATAATAATAATAATAATAATAATAATAATAATAATAATAATAAAATCAATAAATAAAATTAAATACTCTTTTGGATGAAAGTATAAACCGAGGTCTAGTCTGCACGCACGCATTCCATCGTAGGGACTTTAAAGATCCTGACGCTCATGTTTTAGACAAATACACCCAACACGCTTAGGTCCACATCCCCAGTCGCCCAGGATTGTGCTCAGTCGTCTTGGCGTCAGACTGTGCGCCCAAAGTGTTCAGGTGGGCGCCTCAAGCGGCTTGAGTTAGATCCTGTATCGACCAGCGCCTTGAGTTGTTCTTGAGCTGGAAAAGTCCTATATAAAAGTGATAAAATACATAAATTAATAATATAAAGTGACGGGCAATGTTTGAATTTAATATGATGTGCAGTTTTTATTAACATATTTAACGCTTTTAAATAACACGGGCTATAGCTGACATCGATGGACACCCTAATACATTCATCTATATAATTATAAATTAAGATTGATTAAATTACATAAAATAACTGTGCTCTCACCTAGCTTTATTTTGGTGGCCATCTGCACTTGAACCTAAACCTGTAGAAAAAGTGCTCGGCGCTCCGCCCACTGACCTTTTGTACCACCGTGCCATAAAGTTCGTCTGAGGTCTATATATAAAAAATTGCGCCTAAAAAAAAAACCAAAACTTTATGAAATGTCTAAATTACGATGACTATTGGCATATATTATATTCATACATATTTGGTGTCTGATATTCGCGCCAAGAAACGTGGAGTATTCGGGATCCGTGACTTATCGCTGTGCTCTGCCTGTCGCGGCGTGACTTTTTCTCGGCCTGTTGTGTAGGCCGAAGCGTAATGGCTGTATATAGTAGGACACTCGCGAGGGGAGGTTTTAAAGGGACTGAATGTCGTTTTTTAAGTTTCCTACACGTTTATTTAAGACATTTATTTCACCACAATAATGTGGGCTAATCTATAATAATACTTCTAGTTGAAAGCTTTTAAGAGATGACCTGAAAACTTTTAAAAGAAAATTTAAATATGAGAATTATTTTTTCTCGTGTATTTTATAGTGTAAGAGTAGGCATTAAAAATCTTGCCTCGCGGGGAGACAACAATTGTTGCTGTTGAGCAAGAGTTTGTTCCCTTATACTGTTCATTGAAATCAGCCAGACGCTACATGTATTGTTTAGCGCAAACGGGCAGAAGAAAATAACAAGCTTAAGCGAAACACCACAAATCTAGTCTTACAGTTGAGGTCAGGTGTCCGATTTGCTGTTTCTTCTTCTGATTGGTTTACGTATAAATGGATACGAATTGGCAAATCACAATACAGGGTCATCCGATTCTATCCAATCCAATGTCCACTCGTATAGCGCACAACTCCATGTCGCAGAGACATGCTTGGGGCGTAGGGGGGAAATGTGGAAAGAGTTTTTCTTGTGGATTTTTCTTGTCGCTTGGTAACAAAATATTGGGAAGCGCACAAGTCATTTGTGGTGTTTCGACTCACGTGTGCTGAGTCAAAGTACATTAGGTTTGTGTTTTGTAAACCTCAGTTCAGAAATCAGCTACATGAGCAGCAAAGCCTATTAGCAATCAGACCTACATTTAAAGCTTAACGGTCTACTCTTTGTATCTGTGCTTCTCAGCTTTAGTTGTTATTCCTCTTATCAGTGTCATCGTTTGACAAGACTCCCATTGTTGGGCTGTGGAACTATGACAACATCAAGACGTATTGTGACTTGGTTATGACTGTGCAAAACAAAAAAAGAAGTGTACAGATGTCACTGCCGCCAGGAATAATAATAATCTCTCAAAAGGCTTGTATATAGTGGACGGGATTTATACAATGACTACAGGTAAGAATCAGCTTAAGTCAATAAAACTGTTTCTGTGAAACTATTCTAACACTGTGAAAATGATGGTTTTGATTGTTCTGCTGCAGAAAATCTTCAACTTTCCTCTACAGATGCCGTGCCCAAAACTTTATTAAAGTTTGCAATCTATCGGGTGATGTTTCAACACCATTTGTTCTCCTGAAACATTTTTAAAAAAATCTATTAATCAGATTTTTCTTTTTTAACCAGCGATTTATTCTCCGCGATACGAAACGGTTGATCCCGCGACTCCATCTACATGCTTGTAAGATGGCCCTCTCACGCTGCTGCCATTTAAACCATTAACATCAGGCATCAGACGAGGTATAATTGTTTGCCTAGATGGGAGACTGGCCCCTTCCGCGGTCAAACACCGGCTATTAGCAGTAGAAGATTGTGTACTGACCTCGTTATGTTGGACCCACAAGGGCCCTTACTCGATAGCAAAGCGGGAGGTAGCACACATCCTATGAATATGACACACAGGCGCTTGTATCTGGACACGGGAGCGTCTTTTTACTTGTATACATAGAAGGGAGACGCGTCATTGGCGCTCGTGTGTCCAAATACAAGCGTCTGTAATATGACAGTAAAAGGGCTGCGTGCTAACGCTTTGTTATCGAGGATCGGCTACAGGCACCCCTGTGGTGGAGATTTCTAAACAGCAGAGTTCGGTTTAGCAAAGTTATGATGATCTTTCTCCCAACCTCCGTATATTTTCTGTTGGAGCATGAAGCACAATTTCAGGGTTTCCATGCAGTAACTTTAGTATAATGATTTAAATATATATTTTTTAACCTCTCATCTTCACATCTGGTTTTACCTCCTGCTCCTCAGCTTTTTTTCTCCTTCCCTTACTGCTTTGTCATTAGCAAAAATCTTGCCAATACATAATTATATACGCTTTTTTTTTCTTCTGCGGTGGATGCTAAAATACATTTTTGGGATTACGTAAATCAATGTGTGTGTATATATAATACATAAGACGCAGTAGTGTTGTGGCTTGGGCACACGATAGCAATGTTATATGTTAAAGCAACGTCGGGAAGGGTTATAGTACTTGGACGGGTGACCATGCTTGGAAGGCAAACCACCAAACGATACAAGAAGAATGAACCAAGCGCCCGACACACCCAGTCTACCCAGCTGTGAATGGGTACCGGGATCTGTTTAGAACCGGGAAAGGTAAAGCAGCGAGCGAGAGGAGATAGGCGCCGCCCTCATTAAGCTGGCCTATTGAACGACTGAAAGGTTAGGGTAACACGTTTACATTTACCTTTATATATGTATGTCTGCGCTCAACAACGCAAAATGACCCGCAAGACCCGATAGATTCCAATCTTAAAGATTTTTTGGGCAGGGCAACTGTCGTGTAGATTTTCGACAGCAGTACACCATAATTCAAAACCTGATTAAAGAACTGAATGAATGAATGAATGAATTATTCAATAAATTAAACAATAAGATTTTTAAAAAGATTTCTCTTATATAGCGCACATATAAGCTCAGGGAGCTTCTCAAAGCGCTGGCCACTTCTATCCAGCAATCACAAAATAGTTTGCTGAATTCAGGATTCGAACCCACGTCGACCGAGACGCGCGTACACAAGTCGAGCGCTCTGACGACTGAGCTATCCCTGCCGCAAGATACTAGTCTTTAGGGTGGCCCTTGGCGGCAGTGAGGTACTTTATGACAGAGTTTGGAGTCACGGCTAAGAACGAGAAAGGGGATGAAGATGGTGATGGGGTTGGAGGCAGGAGACGAAGGGAGAACCCAGAAACCAGCTTGGCGGTGGAGGGAGGGAGGGGATAGTGTGAGGGGTGGGTGACAAGATTTAGTAGTGAAAGAGTGCAGGCCCATGAGAAACCAATGGATACCTACACTAAAACAATGTTAATGGGGGACAAGAACGAGACGAAGAACTATGCAATGCAGATTTTCGAGCTAAATTTCTCTTCGTCAGGCGGCAAGAAAAAAAAAAGACAAAAATGCGCAGTGTGTAGAAAGTGGATATTGGTTTAACTACTGGAGTGTTGTGGTCTTTGGTATTGGTAGAGTTAAATAAGAAAGAGTTAGGAGCGCAAGGTTAAGGATAATGATGAGGGACGCTTGATGTGGAGATATGGGTAGATTAGCGAAGGCATTCATGCACTTCCACCGTTTGGGGGTCGTAAAGTAAGCAGGAAGATCGTCAGCTCTGACACGGGAAGTGAAAGTCAGTTAAAAGGGTGGCTTAGAGATCATCTAAAACGAGGTCAGCACTGCATCACTACTCCGTGACGATCCGTGGTACACAGCGTCGCTGAGGACTTTCTTTCCATCTCTTGTGAGGGGGAAAGAAACCTCGTCTAAGTCTAAGTTACGCTGTTTAGCATTCATGGATTACTTTAAAAAAAATTCCTCCCTCCACTCTCCCCCCCCCCACCCCCCACATTTCCTAACGTTTTAGTTTTAGAGAAGAGAGGTGCATTTGACCTCCATTTTTTTCTTTATTTCTGTGGGCAGCCTTGAATAGCGATGTTCTTCTCTTTGTCCCTGTCTGTCTCTGTCTCTCTATCTCTCTCGCTCTCGCTATCTTTCTGTGCTGTACCCTGTGCCGTACACATGGTTTTAAAAGAAGCCAGATAGATTACCCAAACCATTCTGAGTTTGGTCGGGGGTGCTGGTTCTGCGATGTCTCGTTCTTCTGCGAAGTTCCTTTCCAAGGTCTTAACGTGGGGCTTAGCGTCTTGGAAACTGAGGAGCCGGTGCCCTACGACCACTTCACCGCCGTTCAACCCATGGAAAAACGTAAAAACAATATGATTTTGTATTTGCTCGGGCATAGAGCCACTGTTGGCGGAGTACAAACAAGGAAGATAACAAGTGTGAGGTAGTAGAGTTGTCTCGCCTACGGAAGTCGGGCTGGAGTTACTGACAGCGGCCTGGTTCTTTTTTTACAAATTAATTTTACTAATTTTTATTATTGTATCAGACAATGGTTCCCGACAGGAAGTCCTCTCCAGGATCGCACAAACAACTGCTGCCCTGACAAGGTTGAAGCCCATTTGGAAAGACAGGACCATCAGTCTACATTCCAAAGTAAGACTGCTGCGCTCCCTTGTCATCTCCATCTTCCTATATGCTTGCGAAGCATGGACCCTCACAGCAGATCTACAACGAAGAATTCAAAGCATGGAGATGAGGTGCTACAGAAGACTTCTGGGCATTTCCTATACCCAACACATCACCAACGACGAAGTCCGACAGACCATCACACAAGCCATTGGACAACACGATGACCCGCTCACAGTGGTGAAGAAACGGAAACTCCGATGGTATGGCCACGTCACCAGATCATCAGGCCTTGCAAAGACCATTCTGCAAGGCACAGCGCAAGGAGGTAGAAGAAGAGGGAGACCGAAAAAGAGGTGGGAGGACAACATTCGAGAATGGACTGGTTTGACACTGAGCGAAGCCATCAGGGCTGTTGAGGACAGAGAAAGATGGAGTATGCTGGTTAAACGATTATCTGTGGTGGCCCTACGACCTCCGAGTTACGGGACAGGATAGGATAGGATAGCCTGGTTATAATCCTTACTTAGGGCTTCTTGACCTGCATGCTGACGAACGCTGATTATTCCCCCAGGGTCGAAGGCCAAAGGTGAATGGGAGAGAGTGTGTTGACTGGGAGTCGATTATTTTGCAGAGTTCCTATCCTATCCTATCGCTTAACTCGAAAGTCGTTGGGGCATCCGAGATGATCGTTTAACCAGCGTACTCCATATTTCTCTGTCCTCAGCAACCCTCACGGCTTCGCTCAGTGTCAAGCCAGTTCATTCTGTAAAGTTATCATCCCACCTCTTTTTCTGTCTTCCTCTTTTTTATGCGCCGTTGCTTGCAGGATGGTCTTTGTAAGGCTTGATGCTCTGGTGACATGGCCATGGGGAGTTTCCGTATGCATGTCATCGTGTTGTCCAATGGCTTGGGTGATGGTCTGTCGGACATCGTCGTTGGTGACGTGCTGGGTATAGGAAATGTGCCCAGAAATCTTCTGTAGCACCTCATCTCCATGCTTTGTATTTTTCCCATAGAGGCGCTTAAAATCTGTGAGTGTAACATTAGGATATCGGACATAAGGCTCCAAGGCGTCTATATCACGATGTGAGAACTGCTTCTCTCTCTCTCTCCCCCCCCCTCTCTCTCTCTCTCTCTCTCTCTCTCTCTCTCTCTCTCTCTCTTTCTCTTTCTCTCTCTCTCTCTCTCTCTCTCTCTCTCTCTCTCTCTCTCTCTCTTTCTCTCTCTTCCTTTCTCTCTCTCTCTTTCTCTTACTAGTATAATCTTATAGCATATAATAAATATTGAGAGCAACACTATTATTTAGTATAGGCTTCGGCATCTCTTGAATTGAGATACTGGCGCCTGTGCATAGATACGATCGAGTATAGTTTTGGTACTACTTGGATTACTATAAACTCAGTAGAAGCTGTCAGGACCAATGCTCAAACATACGTAATTCAAGTAGAAAAGGAGAGAGGAAGCTGTTTGAAAGATAAGATGATCGTTTGTTGAATTGTCTTTAAGCCTGCAAGGAATAGGGAAGAGAAGACAAAGCTGTTGTCAAGATGAAAGCCATAGTAGCATGGCAGGGCTGCTTTCTCTGTAGTGAACATTGACGGCTACACCCGCCGTTGGCAATTTGGCAGACGGAACACCTCTGGAGCGAGTCAAATGGTAGACAATTTAATGATCCTGATACCAAGAAGGGGAGGAGAGGGACTTGCGCTGTTTGTGAGATATGCCAGAACACACCGCGCAGCTGGGAATAGCCGAGCCCTACGTTCGCCTCTCAGCTACTTTGTGAGAGGTCCTCATAGGCTGGCGAGTCTCAGCGACTCTGTCCGAGGCGATTGTTTGAGCTGTCCTGCTGTTATCAAGCTGCTGGGTATAGTTAGAGCAGCCCGTCGAAGGCAGGAGATGCCGCGGCCATGCAGCGTGTGTCGAGAGATTGTTAGGGTTATCAGCGAGAGGTCAGACCAACAATGATCATGCACTTTGCTCTGGTACTGCTGATTGCTGATGCTGGTTTGCTTATTATAGTAATGGGTGCTTGGAGAAAGAGAGAGGAGGGTGAGAAGGACGGGAGAGAGAAAGAAAGAGAGAGAGAGAGAGAGAGAGAGAGAGAGAGAGAGAGAGAGAGGTAGGGAGAGAGAGGTAGAGAGAGATGGTGAAAAGATACCTACTTTACTTTAATCGCATAAAGGTTTTAGGCAAAGCTTCATCTTACAACCTGTCCTTTTAATTGTATGAACATGAACAATGACAGTAAATATAATGCCAAAGTCTGCATGAAACGTAGTGTTTTTGCCAACAACTATATTAGCTTCACTGAATCTTGCATTCTGCAACCAGCTCCTTCTGAGCAATTTTTGTATGAGCTACAAATCGCGCTATTTATGAGACCAACCATTAATTTTATTCTCGCAGGTGTGACAGGCATTTTCAACAACAGAATGAGAACGAGAACGAGAATGAGGTGGAGAATGAAAACTAGATCGAGGATGATGTCACGAAGTGAGTTGATAAATATTTACGTTTGTGTATACATCGCGTGTTTATAGAGTTAGGACACATGCGACGGCTTTTGACATAGGCACGTGGGGTATGTATTCGCTTTGCGTGGGTACTATATTTCCTAGTTCATTAATATTTTGGTGATAAAGACTGTTTGGAGAACAGAAGGCTATGTGGGGCCGTGTAGCTCAGTTGGTAGTGCGGTTTACTAGTAACCGAAAGGTACCTGGTTCGAATGATTGGCCAACGTGTGACCATATTATTTTCCCCTTACAATCAACTGGTTCGCTGGTGTCAGAATAATGTGACCAGTAGTCGGCTATACGCTTCGGTGTCGTGTGACTATAATCTACAGGTACAGAAGGGCTGAAGGCTACCGTACACTATATGCGAAATTGTCCGGGATGTTAATCTACACAACGAAACGAAACAGAAAGTTGTTCTCGTATGCATCTGAGAGTGTCTGTGATTGGATGAAATAGGACTAGGGTGTATTAGTGGAATGAAAGATAGACTGTGAAAAAGGAGTGAAGGCTTATTTTGTCACCTGGAAATATTATTACTGTGTGGGCTACTTCTGTTTTTCACTGTGGTGATTCTGGATTCTGTTCATGACAGACACGGTAACTTGAAGTTGAATATTTATATTTTATGATTTACTTATTGAAAATATAATATTGAAACTAATTTTGTAAATGCATAAAATATTTTTATAATTTGATAAATGTAATTGTTTGTCAGACCGGGGACGGTATTGCTTTAGAAAGAAATAAAATCGTATTATATTGTTCAGCTATTTATTATTTTATTACTCTAGGACTTCTAGTTTTCTTGATTTCCGTTTTAATTATTATTCTACTACCTTTAGTGAGAAAGAAGAGAACCATAAAATTAGCAAAACGTGTATTGGTGTTGTTTTCGAACTGTTGTGTATTTTACGTCTTCACTGTTTCAAGTTTATCTCTCTGTCTCAACTTGTGTATAAGAAAAGGCCTTTTGATGGATGCGTGTATATGTGAAACTGGAACAAAACTGTTTACAAACTAATATCAGGATTGTAAGAATCTTCTGAGAATAAAGCTAATTATTTTATAACATGTACGGGAAGTTTATGACAGATGAGAGTGAGAATTAGAACAAGAACGAAAACGAGAACTTGGATGGAACCGTCAACTGCGCAGAAGAACGAGACAACGCAAAACAAGCACCACGACCCAACGCGAATTGGGGATGAAAACTAGACCGAGAAGGAGAACAAGGATGAGAATGAGAACGAATGAGAACGAACACAAGAATGAGAATGAGAATAAGAATACAAAATGAGAATGAATATGAATGAGAAGAAGGCAGGGGAGGTTAAGGGGGGTGGAGGGGGGAGAAAGGAGATTGAGAGCATTTAATGCAGCTATCACAGGAAATTACATGAATTTTGCACCAGCATTTCAATAGGAAAGAACACCGTTGTTGCAGCCCATTGAAAATAATGCACTGCACACGTACACGATGGCAATTTTGTCAAAACTGTTATGATAAAGCATTGTGGGAATAGGTTCCTGATACCACATCATTGTGCTGGTCCATTAGTTTTCCTCCTGTCAGTCTGTCTGTGACGCTATCTGTCTGTCTGCCTCTGTCTGTCTCTCGGTCTTTCTCTCTTTCTGTGTTTGTATTATTTATTTAATCGTTCTTATATAGCCTCCTTCCAGCTCAAGAGCTGCTCAAGGCGCTGGCCGATACAGGACCTAACTGCCGCCCGAGGCGCCCACTTGCAACGTTTGGGCGCGTAGTCTGGCGCCCAGACGACTGAGCACAACCCTGTGTCTGTTTGTCTTTCTCTTCTCTTTCTCTGGCTACAAAAGACTGCATCGTCAATATGATGAATATAAGGCAGAGGACTTTATGTTTGTTTCTCTGTAGTTTATATACAAGACAGATACAAGTCTCAAGCGGGCTGCTCAACGTAATTAAAAACAAACCTCTTTTTATTTAACAAAGAAAGCCTGGTGTGAAATGGAGAAAAAAATGACGAGAGTATTTGACTCAATTTATCAATCAAGGGCTAGAGTGTGCGCGTCCGTGTGTATTCTTCCCTCGTACGGACTTTAAAGATCCTGACATTTGTGTCTTAGACGGGTGACAGAGCTGTGCCAGAACATTTTAAAGGGGGGGGGGGGGGGGGGGGGGGGGGGTTACAATTGGAGGTCCAGGGGGCTATATTCCCTGTCACTGTCAAGGGGCAGGATCATTTAGTACATTTGGCAAGGCTGAAATCAAATTTCCTGGCATCAAAAAATTGTGCGTAAATTAAAAAAACAACTGCCTGGTGAAAAAATAGTGGGCCTGATGGCGAGTGTGAGTGACAGAAACAACAAGCAAACACCAGGCACAACATGCATGCTGATCAGCTATCTTACACACACGTCAAAACACATACACACAGTTGTCAAAACCAAACACATACACAAAGTTGACAAAATTTAAAAACAGAAAACTAGATCAATTGAGTCATTCCATAATCTTATTGACCATTCCAAATAAAATACAAATTATCATCATTTATATGTGCCTTTATTAGAAGCCCGAAAATGACATAGATAATGTCAAGCCAGAACGAACATTCAAAATATGTCACTGACCTCAATCACACTGGATGAGGTTCTTTGGCAGGAGAGCCATCTGCGTTTTGTACCGCCTTGCAAAGCAGTTCACCGCTTCTTCAATGCTGACAGGGATGTCCCGATGAATCTTCATCAGTGCCAGCCCGTTGAGGCGCTCTTGGCCCATTGTGGATCTCAAATAATTTTTGAGAGTCCTAATGTGGCTGACAGTCCTCTCACACTGGGCTGTTGTCACAGGCAGTGTGTAGAGGAGTTTCAGAACAATGTGAAGATTGGGGAAAAAATCCCCATCACACATGCTCAGGGCCTCAGAAACTGAAGATGGGGGCTCCTCTCCATCCTTTGCCACCCTTCGCCGCTTCTGGACCCAAAGCTGGTACTCAGCTGCAACCATGTTAGAGTCCGGGAGATCCATTTCCCACAGGTGGTTGAGTGTTTTTAAACCATCTGGCACCTGTTTATCCCCTTGGCCATATGTGAACGTGGCTGGCACAAGAGACAGCCCATCGATGGCCAGCTGCGCGTTCTGGAACCGTTCCCTCAGTTCAAGGCAAGGGTGGTCTAAGAAAGGGATGGCGATCGAACGCTTGAAGTACTCTTTGGGACTTTCCTCTGGGTGGTTGTCCCGAAGAGTCTGGCTACAAGCTCCGCGAGACAAAGCGAGGTCTGTACTGAAATCAGCAGCCATTTCTTCAGCTTCTGCAAACCAAGGATTGAACGCAATGTCAATATCAGCTCTGATTGACTCTATGGTGGCGGTCACATCCTTGATTTGCTTGTACGCAGAAACGATCTCCTTGGTCCTCTTCTGTAGCTGGACAGTAAGGCATTTGAGATAGCGGAGACAGTTCCGAACAACAACAAAGGCAACAAGGAAAGTGCCAGTGGTCAGAGCACTCAGG
>CM072518.1:63227228-63273451 GCA_036898135.1 Oncomelania hupensis
GATGACAGAGAGAGAGAGAGAGAGAGAGAAAGAGAGAGAGAGAGAGAGAGAGAGAGAGAGAGAGAGAGAGAGAAAGAAAGAGAGAGGGTCAAAGATGATTATGCTGCTTCTGCTGCTGCTGCTGATGATGATAATGTTATTGTCGACGACAACGACGAGGGCAATGATGATGATGATGATGATGATGATGATGATGATTGATGATGATGATGATGATGATGATGATGATGATGATATGATGATGATGATGATTGATGATGATGATGATGATGATGATGATGATGATGATGATGATGATGATGATGACGACGATGATGATCGTCAATGCTATTTGCAAGATGACAGACCACTAATGTCTTCCTTGTTGTTGACTGTGTTCGAATCCTCAAAGTAGCCGCCAAGTCGCATGGAACAGTCGTTGCACAATCAGTGGATATGTCTTTCAAAGTCTTTTGAGCGTTAGAACGGTTCTGTCTTCTTTTCTTCGATCGTTGTGTTGTTGGAGTATTTCGTAAGGATGTGCAGGGTGTTTCATGCCTCTCTGCTGCATAGGCCTGGAAAACGGTGACCTATGAAACAAAGATGTGTGCTGGTTTGCTGGATGGGTTTTCTTACAAAGCTTTCAGTCGATTTTTGATGTGCAGGTGCTACTATACCGATTCAGAAGTACTAAATTGTCATTCAAATTTTCGGTATGGTGGGATGCAGTTCAGAGCTTAGTATTCGTCCCTTATTGCTGTCGTCTCTGTACATGAGCGTTGGTTTATTTTTCAAAATATTTTCCTTTAAACAATTTCAGAGGAAATAAAAATAAGAAGATATATTGATCAAAATTTAAAAAAAAAGTGTCTTGATTATTTTAGTATATGATTAGTTCAAAGTTTATGATTTGTCATTACAACCGTCGGCTCTTAATATGTGTTCAGAGTTTTATTATGTATTGTGTACTGATCTACTACTACTACTACTACTACTACTACTACTACTACTACTACTACTACTACTACTACTACTACTACTACTACTATATATATCGCTCCTGATAAAATGTATTTGGCTCAATACAAGGTGCAATTCTCACGCATTTACACGCCAATAATTGAAAAAAAAAATATGACACACTCCCCACTCTCTCCTCCAAAAAAACCACAAAAACGTTGACGCAATATTTCTGACGTGTATGAATTAGGCCTATTAGTGCTATTTTTACTTTTTTTAATTTTTTTTATTTTTTATCTGGAAGACGTTAAGGGTACTGGTTATGACATTTTGGGCTTTTGTAATTCAGTGAGTTATGGATTGAGATTGACAAACACACCGTAGCTCTGTGCTAGAGCGTTCGGCTGGAAAACCGATGACCCAGGTTCAAATCCCGTGGTAGGGAAGATTTTAAAAAAGAAAAAGTAGTCCTTTTCACTTTTCCATCTTAGCAGTCTGATTGCTGTAGTGGTTCAGTGTTGATGTAGGTCCCTACCTCTTCTTTCCCTGGGATGGCTATTACCCGCACCTGCCACGCCTATCGCCGATGGTGGGTGTAGTGTAGACCTTATGTCACTGCCACGACTCCCCCTGGGTAGACGCCACAAACAAACACCTTACACACGCAGACAACCCAGACAGAATGACAGTTTCCCGCAGACGTGAAGTGATGATAACACAACAATTATATATACAACTTTCAAGCTATTTATTCATTCATACCACACACTCATACATATACAACAATTACACATGAAACGACAAAAATGGTGATGGAACAATCAATGCTGCCGTGAACTGACAAAACCGAGCAAGTCCACAAAACCTACTTTCGAGAAAATCGACGTTTTGTGTTGCGCTATATTACGCGATCGTTTCTGGAAGTTTAAGGGCATATTATAATGCAATTCCTCGATTTAAGAGTGCATACCTTGAATGTTAAAGAAATGTTTGATAGATTTGATGTTTTAAGACTATTTGTGGACTTGCTTTGTTTTGTCAGATTATTCTTGAGATAGATCTTTGTTGAGAACATGACAAAACCAAGCAAGTCACCCGCTTGGTTTTGTCAGTTTATTATTGAATTAAATCCTTGTTAAAAAAAATTCACAAAACCAAGTAAGTCAAATCCGCTTGGTTTTGTCAGTTTATTATTAAGTAAATCCTTGTTTTCAAAATTCACCAAGCCAAGTAAGTCCCATAGGCCGTTTCGTTTCTTTGTTAAAAAGTCTGACGAGATGAGTCACATAAGTTGGGTTTTGTAAGATGTGGGTGCGGCAGTTACAGTGAGTGTATATGTGTGCCTGTTTATTGTTTTTAGCCATTCTTCACTTAATATTCCTGGGTTGGTATGCAGGAGTCATGGGTTTTTTTGCTCTCCCTTCAAAATAATATTAGATGCAGCCAATTTAATTTTAAAAATACAAAACTATTTTCCTTTCAGTTTCCTATTGTAGCGATCTTCCTGCCTTTACACCACGTGTATTTCTTGTATTTTGTTGCCCTTGTTGTGTGTCTGTAATATATTTGTTGCTGTTTGTTTGTGGGTTCGGGCACTGAATAGAATAGGCCCAACGTTTCCCGGCGTGTCGTAAGAGGCGACTAACAGGGGTAATGTTAGCACGGCATCACTGGGCGAAAGTCTTCTACACAGAAGTCACCGGCCAGGGCGAGGAACCTCACGTTGCTACATGTTCAACGACCACGTGCTCGGGGCCAAGGCGAGCCACACTGTATTCGTGGATTTCGGCTGTGCCCAACAGCCTGGAGAGGATTGGGCACCGCCAGGTCCCTTTTTGCCCAAGACACACTACATGCATGATGACACTATCCACTAATTCCATACCGGATCGGTCGTCGCCCGGCTCAAGGACCGCGCCTTCCGTTGGTCACCAGGACGGAGGTGTTAAGTGTGCTACTGATGGACAATTTAGCAAGATCCGCACGAGAAACAACATCGTCATAGGAACCTGGAATGTCAGGACCCTAACTGCGGAAGGAAAATTAGAAGAACTGGCCCACGAGTTGGACCACTATCGATGGAACGTTCTAGGCATTAGCGAACTGCGCTGGAAAGGCCTAGGTGAAACAACGACAGACAAAGGCCACAAGCTCTATTTCAGCGGTAGAGATGACAGGCACGAACACGGCGTTGGATTCTTGGTCCACAAGAACATTCTAGCCACTGTCATGGGTTGCCGCCCAGTAGACTCATTACCATCCGCCTGAGAGCAGCCCCTTTCAACATCACCATCATCCAGACCTATGCCCCAACATCAGACTATGACGACAGCGAAGTGGAGGATTTTTATGAAAATCTACAGGCGGTCCTTGACCAAGTGCCGAAGAAGGACATAGTCATAGTGCAAGGCGACTGGAATGCCAAGGTTGGCCAAGATGCGCACCACAACTGGGGAGACACATGTGGACCCCACTGCAACAACGAGACAAATGACAGGGGTCTGAGATTCTTGGAGTTTGCCAGATACAACAATCTGGTACTGGCAAACACGCTTGGTCTCCACAAAAACTCCAGACGATGAACATGGCACAGTCCCAGGGGGGGGGAGCATCACAACCAAATAGACTACATCATGGTCAAGAAACGCTTCAGATCAAGCATCAACATTGGCAGGACACGCACTTTTCCAGGAGCAGACATCGGAAGTGACCACGATCTCTTGATGATGTCTTTCCGGCTCCACTTGAAGAGAGTAAATACTGCACTAGACTGAAGTTCGACCTGGACAAACTGCAAGACCCGGAGGTGGCAGAACTATTTCAGGCCACAATTGAAGGGAAATTTGCACCACTGCTCATTTTGGGGGCTGGTGAAGTAGATGTCAACACCATGACCACCACCTTCAACTCAGCTGTGACAGATGCCGCCACTGAGATCCTTGGCAAGCACCGACCAAAGAAGAAGCCGTGGATCACACCTGAACTTTTGGATCTGTGTGATAAACGAAGAGAGATTAAAAAAAAAGAAAGAAAAAGAACACCTCACAGGGAGCTGATGTCTACCGAAAAATCAACAATGACATCCGAAAAGGCATGCGCACAGCAAAGGAGAACTGGATAGAAGATCAATGCCAGGAAATAGAGAACAGTCTGAACAAAAACAACAGCAAGAAGGCCTACCAGACTGTACAGCGGCTGACAAGTTTCAAACAGCCCAAAGTCTCCACGATCCAAAGCAAGTCTGGCATATATGCCTTACAGAAGAACAAGAAGTCTTGGACAGATGAACAGAGTACTGCTCTGACCTTTACAACCATACACCAAATGGAGACCCATCAGTTCTAGCATATCCCGAGAACAGAGAAGAAGAAATCCTCCCAATTCTCCGGGAAGAAGTTGAGGCAGCAGTGCAATCGCTAAAGAAAGGGAAGTCAGCGGGAGTGGACAACATACCCGCGGAACTGCTACAAGCAGGAGGAGAAGCGATGATTGATGCCCTCACCATTATCTGTAACAAGATCTGGAAGAGTGGAGAGTGGCCTATACCATGGGCCCAGTCGCTTGTCATCACTCTTCCCAAAAAAGGTAACCTTCAGGAGTGTGAAAATTACCGCACCGTCAGCCTCATCATCCATCCCAGCAAGGTCCTCCTGAAAATATTACTCAACAGGTTGAAACCCCAAGCTGAACAAATCATAGCTGAAGAACAAGCAGGATTCAGGACAGGGCGAAGTACCACTGAACAGATTTTCAACCTCAGAATAATCTGTGAGAAATACCTACAGCACCAACATCATGTGTTCATAGACTTCAAGAAAACGTTTGACCGAGTCTGGCATGCAGCTCTATGGGCAACAATGAAAGCGTACAACATCAGACCTAAAATTATTGAAGTCATCAAAAACCTGTATGACAAGGCTACCAGTGCAGTCCTCCACAACAGCGCCACCGGGAACTGGTTCAGAACAACAATCGGTGTGCGTCAAGGATGCCTACTCTCTCCAACACCCTTCAACATCTTCCTAGAGCGCATCATGTCAGATGCTCTTGCAGATCACGAAGGCACAGTCAGCATAGGGGGTAGAGCAATCTCCAATCTTCGTTTTGCGGATGACATTGATGGATTGGCTGGAGAGGAACAAGAACTTGAACAGCTGGTACAGAGGCTTGACACCACCTCCAAAGCTTGTGGAATTGAAATAAGTGCAGAGAAGACCGAAATGATGACCAACAACACCAATGGCATCAACACGGACATCAATGTCCAAGGCCAATCCCTCAACACAGTGCATAGCTTCAAATATTTAGGAGCCATGGTATCAGACAATGGGTCCCGACAGGACACAGCAGCTCAATGTCTATGTGAGCAGCACTCTTAGGTTCTCCCACATTTTGCTAGCTGCGGGCTATTTATAGCTTGCCTACACCCTCCCTTTCAGTGAAAGGAAAGGAAAGAAGAGCACTGGCAAAGCTATTTATAGCTAGCCTGGCTGAACTAGCTTCAAAACCTAAAAGCTTTGGTTGAGTTGGTGTGAGGAAGTCCTCTCCATGATCGCACAAACAACTGCTGCCCTGACAAGGTTGAAGCCATTTGGAAAGACAGGACCATCATTCTACATTCCAAAGTAAGACTGCTGCGCTCCCTTGTCATCTCCATCTTCCTATATGCTTGCGAAGCATGGACCCTCACAGCAGATCTACAACGAAGAATACAAAGCATGGAGATGAGGTGCTACAGAAGACTTCTGGGCATTTCCTATACCCAACACATCACCAACGACGAAGTCCGACAGACCATCACACAAGCCATTTGACAACACGATGACCTGCTCACAGTGGTGAAGAAACGGAAACTCCGATGGTATGGCCACGTCACCAGATCATCAGGCCTTGCAAAGACTATTCCGCAAGGCACAGTGCAAGGAGGTAAAAGAAGAGGGAGACCGAAAAAGAGGTGGGAGGACAACATTCGAGAATGGACTGGTTTGACACTGAGCGAAGCCATCAGGGCTGCTGAGGACAGAGAGAGATGGAGTATGCTGGTTAAACGATCATCTGTGGTGCCCCTACAACCTCAGGGTTACGGGACAGGATAGTATAGGATAGGATAGGATAGTTTGTTTATTTCCACACCTCGTGGAAGTTGCCGCGTAGGCGGAAGATCTACAGGATCCTTCATGGTGGGCAGGAAAGTACATGAAGAAAACTCTTTTTCAAAAAGCCGAACACGTCCTTTGCTGACCGAAATTTCGTCATCATTTTCACAGGAAAATAACATTGCACAACAGCAATAACATGGATTCTCACTGGTCCACTTCATCTTAAGGCGCTTTCTCATTGGTCGGGAGGACTTACTTTTCTTTGTCAGGTTATTGTAGAAAATGACGTCATCATGCCAACTCGAGCATCAGCCAGAGGATCGCCGAAACAAAATCGCAAGGGACTTGCTTGGTTTTATCAGTTTATTCCCCCACTTAAAAATTTTTTAACAAGGACTTACTCTATGATATCTCCAAATCTAAACATAGTTCGGATTTGATTTTTACAGGTAAGATGCGTCATTCTCTTGCAAGTTTGATGGCGCAAAGAACTCATTTTCGACCTTAGGTGGACTTACTCGGTTTTGTCAAATCACGGCAGAATGGGTCGATGAACAATGAAATGGAAATGTAAGATGAACGAGGGTTGCTGATCAACCACGTCTAACTAACGACTGTGCACTGCTAACGTCCGAGCACAGAGGGGGCAAGTGTCAAGAGGGGGACAACAAAGAACGAGCCGACCTGATAGTAGGGTGTCC
Organism: Oncomelania hupensis; assembly: GCA_036898135.1. Classification (NCBI taxonomy): domain Eukaryota; kingdom Metazoa; phylum Mollusca; class Gastropoda; order Littorinimorpha; family Pomatiopsidae; genus Oncomelania; species Oncomelania hupensis. The sequence goes on from CM072518.1 coordinate 63,233,968, forward strand.
CCGTTGATGTCTCCGGAAAGTAGCTGCCCCTCCTTGTGGTTGTCACCGGACTGTCGCTGTTAAATCCAGGCGTAGTGGTGTCGCCACTCCCTCCGCTGCCGACGATGACGATGATGATGATGATGACGCTGTAGTTGCGGCAGCCCTGCCGCCGTCGACGCCTCTCAGCCTGACTCCTCCTGTCGGCTACCTTGTAACGCCGAGGCTAGGTCCCGCAATAGACGTCACGATCACGCGGGAAAGATGGGGTGGTGGAACAATGAGGATGTCACAAACGTGGACGTGGACGAATGGGTGGTGATGATGATGTGGGTCCAACGACCGGATGTCGTCGTCGTCGTCGCGCTGAAGAATTCGACGAACTTCCGAGCGACGAACAAAGACTTTCGAACCTGCAACATGCTTGCCGTATTGTTAATGTCAAGTCCACCCGATTCTGTCCCCCTCCCTCCTCACACTTTCCCCCCCCCTACTACACTAACTAATTCCTGTATCTTGAGGAAGCGCCACTGCTGTCCATTTCACTTCCCTTGACTACTTTTACTGTCTCTTGTAATCAAACACATAATTCAAAAACTAAATGACATTATGAATGCATGAAATGAACAATGCTGCAAATGAATACATGAAATCATCAACACATTATCCATCTTGAGCAACCGCAACCTCAACAACAGCAACCACTTCCATCCTACCTTCATCACACTTCACCCCCATTCTCCTCCCTCATTCTCCCTCCTTCAGTCGCACCCTTCCTCTCCTCAGTGCAACCATACTTCCCCCAGCCTCACGCACAGCTATCGTTCAACACCCCAAACAGCCGGCCATCGGTCATTAGCACAGTAAAGGAAAATCACCATCACACTTACCCAACGGCTCGATTGTAAAGTACCTGTAGCTAGCGAACTTCCGACTGCTTGCCTACAAAGTACTCCAAGTAAGGTATCCAGTGCGTAGTAGTTTCCGTTAGTGGACAATAACCTCGACACTAACCTACCACAAACTCACAAAACTAGTTATTTGCTCTCACTTTTCCTCGAGCTTGCTACTACCACAGTAACATTTCCAACTAGGCTTTCCCTAGAACCAATTATTATTTACGTTAATAACTGTTCCAACCTTACTTCCAGAACAAAAAACCCAGAGAACTAAGACCGTACGTCTTCTCTATCACTCTGCAAAACGTGTTCTGACTAACAGTGAACACATTCCCAAAACTGGCTGGCCAAACTATGCTGTTCAAAAATCACGCTTTCCACGCATAACCATACATACGACATCGCGCAGTTACTACCCCAACTCATTACCTCTCCACCCACACTTACTACCCGGTTTCATCACAGGCTGCCCTGTGACACACCCCCCTCCCAAGACGAAACTACGGAGAGTTCAAAACTTAATCTTCCACAGGGTCAGATCTGCTGAGGAAATCCGCCTCTATGTTGTCTCTTCCTGGAATCGGTCGAACCGTGAAGACATAGGCCTGCAACTGCATAGCCCATCGGGTGAGTCTGGCACTGTTGAGGTGCGTTCTCTGCAAGTACTGCAGCGGTCGATGGTCTGTCTCCAGCCAAAAGTGCCGTCCAAACAAGTACGGTTCAAACCGTTGTACCGCCCACACGACTGCCAAACACTCCTTCTCGATGGTGGAGTAATTCCGCTCCGCTGGCAACAGCTTCTTGCTGGCAACCCCACTGGTTGCACACCCTCACCGGTGTCTTGCATCAGTGCAGCTCCTAGCCTTTGCTCAGATGCATCTGTCCTCAGGATGAACTCCTTGTCCAGGTTCGGTAACTTGACCACTGGCTCACTGGTCAGCGCTCTCCTCAAGTCTGGCAGTCATCCGTCCAGTTGACCTCTCCCTTCTTCCCTCCTTTTGTCAAGTTGGTCAGTGGCAACGCTCTCTCAGCGAAATGTGGCACGAATCGTCTATAGTATCCGCACAACCCCAAGAACGCTCGGACTTGCTTCTTGGTGGTCGGTGGACATGTCCGTCGTACCTTGTCCAACTTGTCCCTTTCCGGCTTCATCGCTCCATCTCCCACCTGATGGCCCAGGTAACTCAGTTCCTTGTATCCCAGGAAACACTTGCCGGGTCTAGCGGCGAGATGCACTTCCCGCAGCCTCTGAAACACGGCTCTCAACGCTTGCAGATGCTGCTCCCACGTCTCGGTCGCGATCATGACGTCGTCCATGAAATTGTCGACGTCAGCTCGGTGCAGTGGTCGTAGCAGTTTCCGCATCATGCGTGAGAAAGTCGCCCCTGCAGTCTTCAGACCGAACGGCATCGTGGTCCATCTGAATTGGCCCTGCGGCGTCGTAAACGCCGTCTTGTCCCGGTCTTCCTGCTTGACAGGTATCTGCCAATATCCCTTTGTGAGGTCCAGCTTGCTTAGGTACTTGGCCTTCCCTAGCTTGGCGAACAAGTACTCGATGTCCGGTAGTGGTTCAGCATCGAACTTGACCACCTTGTTCAACCCCCGGTAGTCGATGCAGAAACGTACCTCTCCACTCTTCTTCTTCACCAACACGATTGGTGCGCTGTACGGTGATGTACAGGGTTCGATAACCCCCAACTCCAGCATCGATTCCACTTCACCCTTGACGACTTCCATCTGTGAAAATGGTAGCGGATGCTATCGTATACGCACAGGGCTGTCGTCGGTCAACACCACTTCGCACTCGTCCAGGTTGGTGCGCTGGGGTAGATCCGTCAGCTGACTGGCATACTGTTGACACACTTCCCGTAGTTGACTCCGGTGAAGTGCAGACAGTGTCGGGTCTATCTGTACGTCTCCCGGTCCCTCGCTTGCACGTAGTGGTATCAGTGGTACAGTGCCCTGGTAGCTGATCTCTGTCGTCCCCTCTGTCTCCGCCTGATCGATCACTACGGCCACAGTCGTTTCTGGTTCCGTTCCGCGTTCTACGTACCGTTTCAGCAAGTTGGCGTGGTACAACTTCCTGTTCCTGCCGACTTGGACGCGGTAGTCGCAAGAGCCCACGCGCTCCAGCACCGCATACGGTCCTCTCCACGCCACCTCGAGCTTGTTGGCCTTACTGGAAAGCAGTACCAGTACTTTGTCTCCCGCCTTGAACGTTCTGTCCACGGCCTTCCTGTTGAACTGCGCCGCGTACCTAGTTGTCGCCTTGCGCAAATGCTCCTGGGCTAGTTGGCAGGTATCCTCCAACCGGTTCCTCAGATCGACGACGTACTCTGCTGTTGTACGTATCTCTGGGTCCTGACCTTCCTTCGTCCACAGTTGGCGCAACACTTGCATCGGTCCCCGCACCGTTCGTCCGTACAGCAACTCGAAGGGTGAGAAACCAAGAGACTCCTGCGGTACCTCCCGGTATGCGAACAGCAGTGCAGGGATGTACCTGTCCCACTCGCGCGGCTGCTCCTGGCAGAGTCGTCGTAGCATCGACTTCAGCGTCCCGTTGAACCGTTCGACTAACCCGTTGCACTGGGCGTGAAACGGCGTCTTCCGAATTCCCTTGACGGATAGCAGGTGGTGCACTTGCTTCATCACGTCACTGACGAACTGAGTCCCGTTGTCCGACAACACTTCTTCGGGAATGCCCACCCGTGTCCAGGTTTCCCACAACGCTTCTGCTACGTGTGGCGTGTCGATCCTCTTCAACGGTATTGCCTCCGGGTACCGTGTAGCAAAGTCCACCGTAACCAAGACGTACTGGTGCCCCCTTTCAGACGCTGGTCGAATGGGTCCAATCAGGTCGATGCCCACTCTCTGAAATGGTACCTCCATCACTGGCATCCGCCCTAGTGGCACCTTCCTGACTCTCCCCTTCGGCGTCGTCCGCTGGCACGCGTCGCACGACGCACAGTACCTCCTGACGTCACGGCACATCCCAGGCCAGTAGAACTCAGCCCATACTCGATCTTGGGTCCGCTTGGCTCCCAGATGTCCAGCCATGGGTGTGTCGTGTCCCATGCGCAGTACCTCCGATCGAAGCTTGGCTGGTACCACCAACTGGCTGTGATCCACTTTGTCCTGTCCTGTATACTCGCGGTACAACAGGCCCCGCTTCCAGACAAATGCCACTTGCCCCTTGCCTCGTTTCTCCTTCCCTGCCTTCCGGTCCGCTAGCTGCCGTACCTTTGCAAGCTCGCCGTCTCCCAACTGCAGTTGACGAATCACCTTCGGCGTCGCGACGACGCTCTTGCTCGGTCCGACCACCAATGGTTCTGCAGCAACCTGCTCCTTGGCAGCCTGCGCTCTGGTCTGCACCGCACAACACTCTGCGGTTCCCTCGACGAACACCGGCAGTGCTGTGTCTGGCTGCCGTTCCGTTCTCGCCCAGTTGCCGATCACCACTGGGTAGGTCAAGTCTGGCACCACTACTACCTCCACTCTCCCGGTGTAGAATGGCGACTCAAACTGCACCCACGCTGTCGGTAGCGACTTGGACAACTGTCGAATGGCGAATCCTACGCGCCGCGTGCGTCCCGTGTACTTGAGGTTGGCAACCTCCCCTTCCCGCAAGCATATCAGGTCAGCTCCCGTGTCCCTCATGGCCGTCAGCGGAACACCTTCCACTATCACTTGGCTCTGGAAACGCGAGTCTCCCTTCTTGCCTGCCTCCTTCTCCTCCTCCAAGACGCGCAACGCTGCTCCAGCCCTCTCGCTGCGTTTCGGGCAATTCCGCTTCAGATGCCCTTTCTGCCCGCAGCTGTAGCACTCACGCTTGTCCGGCGAGTTGGGTCGTGGTCCCACCGGCTGGCGACCCTCGCTCTTGTCCCTGGGTGTAAAGGGTTGACGTGGTGGGAAACGTAGGTTGGTTCCCGCCCTGGCGTCGACGTACTGCTGCGCTAACGTCGCGGCCTCCTCCACCGTTGCTGGGTTGCGCTCGCGCACGAACGTGACCAGTTCTGGTGTCAAACCGTTGACCATCTGCTCCATCAACACCAGGTCCAGTAAGTCCGCATACGTGGCCTTCTTGTTCGCTAGTCCCATCCAGCGTTCCAGGAACAACTCTGACTTCCGCAGATACTGTTTGAAAGTCTCTGGTGGCTCCCTTCTTAGCTGGCGAAACTTCTTGCGATACGTCTCGGCCGTCAGGTTGAAACGTACCAACAACGCTGCCTTCAGGATCTCATAGTCGGCAGAGTCGTCCTCGTTCAAGCCAACGTAAACTTCCCTCGCCTTCCCCTTCAGCAAGGTCCCCAAGCGAATAGCCCACGTGTCCTTCTTCCAGTCTTGAGCCTTGGCGAACCGCTCGAACTGGCACAAGTAGGTCTCTAGGTCGTCCTTATCCTCGAAGAAGGGTAACCTAAGCTTGACCTTCTCGAACTCGGGTTGACGATCCCTGCGGTTTCCTGCGCCTTGCGACGTCAGCTGCGCCATCGCTAGTTCGTGCTCCATCTCTCTCTCTCTCAGCGCTATCTCTCTCTCTCTCTCGCCCTCCGGTCCGCGTCTCTTTCGCTGGCCCTCAACTCGGCGTCTTCCCGGCTCGCCCGCTCTCTCCGGTTTGCGTCTTCCTCCCTAGCCGCTTGGTCTATCGCGTAGTCTAACGCTGCCTGACCCTTCAGTCCTTCGCGCTTGGCGAGCCTCAGGATCCTTTCCATCGGCGTCTCATCCGCGAACGGTCCTGTCCTCGGCGTCGGTGCCGCCTCGACCTTGTAGATCGAACGGTAAGGATTGGTCTCGAACCTCTTCAGCCTCGTTGCGTCGCTCAGACGATCCTGGTCTCCGTAGACGTCGGTGCCTGCTGACATCCCGCCAGTCGCGCCAAATCCCGTCACAAAAGGATCACTCACTGTGTCTCTGGCTTCGAACGTCGTCAACTCCTCGTCTGCTGACCCACGACGCGATGACCTGACCGGCGATCTCCGTTGCTCGATCGTAGAAGGTAGATCGGTGACTCCCGTATCAGCTGCTGCCGCCGTGCGCTCGTCCATCGTGACACCCACGCGAGAACGCGTACGAGCCGCGATCGGTGACACTCCTTCAGCCTCCTCGATCGATGCCATCCTGCTTAAGGAAAGCAACAACAACCAACAACAGCAAGTCAACAACCCTACGTACCCTAACCTAGCCTAGCCTTAGATACTAACCTACCTATCTAAGCTATCTTCCTTACCTATCACCCACCTCCTCCCACTCAAACAGTGGAAACTGGCCTGCAAGGTAGCGAACCGGTTGGAGAGTGCAATGGCCCCTTCCCTCACGTGTGGTCGAACCTAGGCCGGCTGTGAGCCTCCGCTGAACAGCGACCTGACTCCCTCCAACCACCCGCTGGGGTGCACACTCTCACCGAGTCACGCCTCACACACTCGGACACCACAAGACAATCACAAGACAACTTCACGTCTGGGCACACTCACACATACCCTGCATCTCCACCATATGTCACTGCCACGACTCCCCCTGGGTAGACGCCACAAACAAACACCTTACACACGCAGACAACCCAGACAGAATGACAGTTTCCCGCAGACGTGAAGTGATGATAACACAACAATTATATATACAACTTTCAAACTATTTATTCATTCATACCACACACTCATACATATACAACGATTATCAGTACAACTTATGTTAATCTGATGAATAAAAATTGGTGCAACAACAACAACAACATATACAACAATTACACATGAAACGACAAAAATGGTGATGGAACAATCAATGGGTCGATGAACAATGAAATGGAAATGTAAGATGAACGAGGGTTGCTGATCAACCACGTCTAACTAACGACTGTGCACTGCTAACGTCCGAGCACAGAGGGGGCAAGTGTCAAGAGGGGGACAACAAAGAACGAGCCGACCTGATAGTAGGGTGTCCCCGTTGATGTCTCCGGAAAGTAGCTGCCCCTCCTTGTGGTTGTCACCGGACTGTCGCTGTTAAATCCAGGCGTAGTGGTGTCGCCACTCCCTCCGCTGCCGACGATGACGATGATGATGATGATGACGCTGTAGTTGCGGCAGCCCTGCCGCCGTCGACGCCTCTCAGCCTGACTCCTCCTGTCGGCTACCTTGTAACGCCGAGGCTAGGTCCCGCAATAGACGTCACGATCACGCGGGAAAGATGGGGTGGTGGAACAATGAGGATGTCACAAACGTGGACGTGGACGAATGGGTGGTGATGATGATGTGGGTCCAACGACCGGATGTCGTCGTCGTCGTCGCGCTGAAGAATTCGACGAACTTCCGAGCGACGAACAAAGACTTTCGAACCTGCAACATGCTTGCCGTATTGTTAATGTCAAGTCCACCCGATTCTGTCCCCCTCCCTCCTCACACTCTCCCCCCCTACTACACTAACTAATTCCTGTATCTTGAGGAAGCGCCACTGCTGTCCATTTCACTTCCCTTGACTACTTTTACTGTCTCTTGTAATCAAACACATAATTCAAAAACTAAATGACATTATGAATGCATGAAATGAACAATGCTGCAAATGAATACATGAAATCATCAACACATTATCCATCTTGAGCAACCGCAACCTCAACAACAGCAACCACTTCCATCCTACCTTCATCACACTTCACCCCCATTCTCCTCCCTCATTCTCCCTCCTTCAGTCGCACCCTTCCTCTCCTCAGTGCAACCATACTTCCCCCAGCCTCACGCACAGCTATCGTTCAACACCCCAAACAGCCGGCCATCGGTCATTAGCACAGTAAAGGAAAATCACCATCACACTTACCCAACGGCTCGATTGTAAAGTACCTGTAGCTAGCGAACTTCCGACTGCTTGCCTACAAAGTACTCCAAGTAAGGTATCCAGTGCGTAGTAGTTTCCGTTAGTGGACAATAACCTCGACACTAACCTACCACAAACTCACAAAACTAGTTATTTGCTCTCACTTTTCCTTGAGCTTGCTACTACCACAGTAACATTTCCAACTAGGCTTTCCCTAGAACCAATTATTATTTACGTTAATAACTGTTCCAACCTTACTTCCAGAACAAAAAACCCAGAGAACTAAGACCGTACGTCTTCTCTATCACTCTGCAAAACGTGTTCTGACTAACAGTGAACACATTCCCAAAACTGGCTGGCCAAACTATGCTGTTCAAAAATCACGCTTTCCACGCATAACCATACATACGACATCGCGCAGTTACTACCCCAACTCATTAACTCTCCACCCACACTTACTACCCGGTTTCATCACAGGCTGCCCTGTGACACCTTACCTATCCTATCCTATCCTGTCCCGTAACCCGGAGGTCGTAGGGGCACCACAGATGATCGTTTAACCAGCATACGCCATCTTTCTCTGTCCTCAGCAGCCCTGATGGCTTCGCTCAGTGTCAAACCAGTCCATTCTCGAATGTTGTCCTCCCACCTCTTTTTCGGTCTCCCTCTTCTTCTACCTCCTTGCACTGTGCCTTGCAGAATAGTCTTTGCAAGGCCTGATGATCTGGTGACGTGGCCATACCATCGGAGTTTCCGTTTCCTCACCACTGTGAGCAGGGCATAGTGTTGTCCAATGGCTTGTGTGATGGTCTGTCGGACTTCGTCGTTGGTGATGTGTAGACCTTACTATTTACCTAACCAGATGCGTTACCCTGCCGAGTGAGGTCTCTCTTAATAATAATAATACTGGAAGCTATATACGCGCCTTTCCCCAAATCAATCAGGCTCAAAGCGCGGCGATCTGTACCAACATACAGGCTCACCTGTCTCATCCACCCTCACACACACACACACACACCCACACAACAAATACACATCCATCACTCAGACAGGTGGTGTAAAGGCAGGGAGATCGCTATTAGAAGACGGAAAGAAAATCGAATTTTTATTGTTGAAATTTTATATTGACTGCGTCCAGTACCATTATTGAAGGGAGGGAGGAAACCGGAGTGCCCGGGGAAAACCCTCGGTGACCTCAATAGTCTCGTAGCTAAGTCTAGTCACATACGTTCGCCCCTTGCGGGAATCGAACCTGCGACCTTCGGCATTGGAAACCGGCGACTTATCCACCGCGCCAACTTTATCGCCTCAGCTCCTCATCTTCCTCCTCATTTTTCTCCTCCTCCTCCTCCTCATCATCATCTTCTTCTTCTTCTTGTTACAGTAATGATTTTCCTCAACAAGGGATTCCCCACGGCCCGCTCACTCTCCGTCATTCATTACTGTCTTCTTCTGAATTGCTTGTCCTCAGTGGTAAAACAGCTAGTTGTTAGCGAAGTTAATAGTTTTTCAGTGTTTTACGCTTTCATTACTGTAAGACCACCACGCCTACTTCTGTTTCTGTGCTTTTTTTTTTCTCCAAGACCTGAGTTTACTACCAGCATTAAGTTGTGTTATGCGTGTACCGAGCGAACATCCTCCTCTTCCTCCTCTCCATCCTCCTCATCGTCCTCCTCCTCCTCAATCATCATCATCATCATCATCTTCTTCTTCTTCTTCTCCCGTAGTCGGTATCATCTAGCAAGCAAAACGATTAAAAAAAAAGGACTAACAGCTGTCATTCCTATCCGCGCCAACTTTATTACCTCATCTCCTCACCGTCCTCCTCATGTTCCTCCTCCTCCTCCTCCTCCTCATCATCATCATCATCATCTTCTTCTTCTTCTTCTTCTTCTTCTTCTTCTTCTTCTTCTTCCAAATACAGGTCTTCACATTGTTAATTTCTTTTAAACTCCTGTAACCGGTATCATCAAGCAAGCAAAACGATAAAATAAGGACTAACGTCTGTCATTCGTATCCTCGCCATCTCTATCGCCTCAGCTATCATCGCTATTTACCACCACCACCGTCACCTCTACCAAATTTGTAACAGCAACGACAAGTATAGTTTAACACAAAAACAGCACCACAACAAGCGCGTTCCATTTCTGCCAATCATCAATATCATCCTTTTCCTCGTTATCATACATCGAATTATACAGCGCTCATATCTCACAGACTATGCGCCCAAAGATTGCAAGTGGGCGCCTGGAATTAGGTCCTGTATCGGTCAACGCCATGAGCTGCTGTTGAGCTTGAAAAGAGCGCTATTTAAATAAATAAATAGTAAGCATAGAAAAGAGTGATTCAAGGCGCATTGGCGCATACAATTATGTATTAAAGGGTGGGCCTGGTAGCTCACTTGTTAGGGTGCTGGTTTGCTATGGCTGAGGTGGCGAGTTCCAACCATAGCATGGGGACGACTTTATCTGACTTATCCTATCCTATCCTATCCTATCCTATCCTATCCCGTAACTCGAAGGTCGTAGGAGCACCACAGATGATCGTTTAACCAGCGTACTCCATCTTTCTCTGTCTTCAGCAACCCTCATGGCTTCGCTCAGTGTTAAACCAGTCCATTCTCGAATGTTGTCCGCCCACCTCTTTTTCTGTCTCCCTCTTCTTCTGCCTCCTTGCACCGGGCCTTGCAGGATGGTCTTTGCAAGGCCTGATGCTGTGGTGATGTGGCCATACCATCGGAGTTTCTGTTTCTTTACCACTGTGAGCTTGTCATCGTGTTGTCCAATGGCTTGTGTGATGGTCTGTGGGATTTCGTTGTTGGTGATGTGCTGGGTATAGGAAATGCCCAGAAGTCTTCTGTAGCACCTCATCGACATCTCCATGCTTTGTATTCGTCGTTGTCTGACTTAGGTACGAGACTATTGAGGTCACCCAGGGTGTTCTCCGAGAATTCCGGGTTTCTCCCTCCTTTCAATAATGGTATTGGATGCAGTCTGTTTAAAATCCAGCTCCGCCCCTCCCTACCCCTCCCTTTTCCACCCCAAATTTTGATTTCCTTTCCTTCTTCTAATAGAGACTTGCCATTACCACATGTTTGAGTGGTGAATGTGTTTTTGTTGCGTATGTAGGAGTGTCTGTAACATGTGAGCGTGTATGTTGATTACACATCGCCGCGCTTTGATTCTGATTTAGGAATAAGGATAACATCCATTCTTCTTCTTTTTGTTCTTCTTCTTCTTCTTCTTCTTCTTACTATAAGATTGGAGCATAGAAACATGATGTCTATTTTATGCTGTATTTCGCTGACTGTGCATAATCCTATCCATCCTCTTCTGGCAGACTTGTGGTTGTTCACTTCTTTTCATCTTCCTCGCCATTTGTACTCGCCCTGTTCGTCCACTAACACTCCTAACTTTAAGAAGGGAGATAAGAATCGCAAAAGACGGCAGGCGCGGCAACTTGCTGTCATAATAGATCCGTCAATGGGGGTAGACTGGAACAGGTTTATTCAGAAGCAATGAAAAAAGAAGAAGAAGAAGAAGAAGAAGAAGAAGAAGAAGAAGAAGAAGAAGAAGAAGATGATGATGATGATGATGATGATGATGATGATGATGATGATGATGATGATGATGATGATGATGATGATGATGATGGTGATAATTATGATGATAATAATTATGATGATGATGATGATGATGATGATGATGATGATGATGATGATGATGATGATGATGATGATGATGATGATGATGATGATGATGATGATGATGATAAAATGGCTGAGGTGGTTAAAAAGTCCAAAAGAATAAAACTAGGGAGGGCGTCATGTAGCTTAGGATTAAAACTCTTCGAAGGCCAACTAATATAGACTGTGGAAGAACTTCCAAGATTTATGTAGAACAGTATGCAAATATGATGATGATGACGATGATCATGACGACGACGACGATGATGATGATGATGATGATGACGATGATGATGATGATGATGACGATGACGATGGTACTGACGACGATGGTTGTTATTTGTGTTGTTGTTGTTGCTGCTGCTGATGATGTTTGATGACCACGACGACGATGATGATGCTTTTCTCTTCAGCTTTGATGATAGCGTTTCATTGCAGCCGTGATAACGATGTTATCTCTCGTTTCAGACGTGGTCCAGTAGTAGGGTGGACAGTGGACAATGGGCAGTGAGGATGAAGACGCAGGGAGACGTAGAGGCTCAGTATCTGGACGCTCACTCTTTTATCCGACAAGTTCAGGTGAGAATGGGATCACAGAGAAACAACTCTGGTACCTTGAAAAAGGTTTGCGATGTGGTGATACGGTTTGATGAAAGTAGATCAAACCTGGCTTTCGGGGTTAACTCCTTCAGGGGACTAGGATGTAGACAAGTAAAAGATTGACAGGGATCACATATAACACATGTAAATCCTGCATATAAACAAATAAATATATAACATAATATATAACACATATAAATCCTACATATATATATATATATATATACATATAAATATATAACATTATATAACATATTAATCCTGTATTCTGTATATAAATCCTACAGTAGGAAAGGTCATGATTCGGCTCCTTGTAGACCTCTGGAACCTTTAAACAATTATTAACTAACTAACTAATTAACTAACTACAGTAAAGGGTCTGTAGTAGGCTGCTAGCACACTTTGCACCATACAGTAAGTTACTTGGGAGGACGTCGAGGGTGAAGTTGGTTGTTTGGATAGTCACGACGGCGATTGCAAAGAAAACAAATGCCGAACATAACAAAGGGTGCTAAGTTCCCGCATTGTTCGCTTTAGTTGAAAATCTGCATAACTTGATGGTGATGATGATGATGAGGATGATGAGGATGATGATAATGTTTTATTCAATTGTGTGCTTTGTAAAGTTATTTATTTAGAACTGTACAGTTATTATTATTTTCTATTTGTGAAAAGGGTAGGATCTCTGTTGATGTGTGTGTGTGTGAATGTGTGGTGTGTGTGTATGCATGTATACGAGAGGACTCTGCACCCACCAGGATCCAGCACTTGTTCATACTGCTGTACAATATTATTTGGCTGACATGGACTCCAGGATATATGCATGTTTACTTTTGTTGTTGTTGTTGTTGTTGTTGTTGTTGTTGTTGTTGTTGTTGTTGTTGTTGTTCTTCTTCTTCTTCTTCTTCTTCCTTCTGTGACTATGACCTTCCCACACACAAACACCTAGAAAGAATTCTTATGAACGAAGTACCAGTCATCGCCTCTTTCGTCGATTTGTTTTTTGACACTTGCGCTTTGTGCTAGGCGTGAACTACTTATTAATTGTATGTTGTGTTTGGGTCCAGTTTGTTGTTTTGCGCTGTTTATGATGAGGGTTTTAAAATTAAATATTCCAACACTAAGTAATTAGTCTGACGACATCTAGCTGTAAACCCTCGACCGCTGAGACAGTTTCGACAGCTGACTTGAATAATTTAAACATTGTAATTTGCTAGGTGTATGTTACGTTTGCGACGCGCACGATAGATCCGATCGTTTTGTTTTGCAAAGCATGCAGTAACAGAGTGTTTTTACCTTTGATTTGATTTTGCGTTGTTGTTAGAAGAAGCTTAGTATAAAGTTGATATTTTTCGTTGGTCGATATTATTGGAGAATTTTCTAGGGTTGCTTGTTTACTATCGATCGAAGCATCTAGATAAATCTACTAGTAGCTAAGAGATTCTTTTGACCTAAATAAAGTTATATGACGTAAGACAGTGCATAAGTTCTGATGACGAATTTTATTCTCTGGAATGTTCAAATATTCTCCAGATTATAGAGAGACTATATAAGTGCCGCACTGTTTAAAAAAAAGTGAGTTGAAAGAGTTGAAGAAGGAAAGTGGAAAAAGCGATTGAGCGATTGTATGCAGTTGTTGATGTAGGCTGAATAAAGTTGGAAAGCTTCATACGACGACTCCTGCCTTGTTGCTGAGTGAACAGGTTGCGTGGATAAACGAATCTGAGTTACACTTATCAGGATTCAAGCATCGGGGCTGAATCAACTACTGATTAAAAAAACACCAACAACAGTGTAACAGTGTAAAAAACATAGGAAAAAAACAAACAACATGGAGTTGTAGAGAAAATCACAATTTTAACACATGCGCAAATTATGCAGATAAAGGGGTCGTTGGGGAAATAAATAATAATCATCTAGAATAATAGAAGACAGAAATAAAAGATAAGTTGTATATATGACGTCAGCGTGTCCCGTTACAAACTAAAGAAAGTTAAAATTTATGGTTTCAGTCAATGGTCTTGAGATAATTAACCAGTTAAGTTTGTTTAGAAATAACCGGGATGTAAATTACGTTCTAAAAGCTGTAAAACACTTTGACTAGCAAGATAATGCATACATAGCTGCAAACAAGGCTGTAATAAATTATAAGGAAACTTACATAATGAAAAATATAGGTTGTAGATAAATCATGCGCCTTTTCTTTCATGGAATTCAAAGCGCGGCGATCCAATGCGATCGACATAACAGAAGACGTAAGACATAAGACAAAAAAGATTCTATTCGTCCAAAGGAGGTTGAAAGGAAATCAATGTTTATTTTCAAAAATTAAATTTCCTGCATCCAATGCTATTATTCAAGGATGGGCCGGAGTAAACCGAAACACCCGGAGAAAACCTCGATGATAATGACATTTTCCGTTAAACATTTTGTCGGGATTGAACCACAGCCTTCGACATTGTAAACTAGCGCTTTGACATAAAACACCGCGGCCGTAGGTCACCCTTATAACATAGAAATCGCCAAACATACGTTAAAATGCCAGCTTGGTAAAAGACTTACGCCGTTGTAAATTACGTTTCAAAAGATAAGGACTTGCTGTAAATATAATACTATGGTTCTGAAATTATCTTTGATATAGTTTTGTGAAACTGTACTGTTGGTTATTATGTTTTGGAAGACAGGTAACATATTATGGGCAGAAAGCGGCCCTGCCCTAAGTGGCACCATTTAATTACAGTAAGTCACCCAGGGGACACTGATAGCCAAGTTCAAATCAGGTGTGTAGTCTGGAGACCCAGCAAAGCTATAAAATATCAGAGGCACTCGCAGATAAAAGTAAAACAACAAAGCACATGCACGATGACTTCAACGACGATGTTTCGGGTGGGGTAAGAAACCCATAGGGGGAGTATAAAACAAAAAAGCAAGGCACGCATGCATTAGTTCCATCTGTGTAATAGATTGTAATAGATGTAATTCAACCATGTAGAGCATCTCTTTTCGTTTGAAAACATCTCATATCCATTTACAGCTGGTCTCACTGAGAAGACTTTTTGCGCGTTTTTAGCAGTTTTGATGGTTCTATCCACTTACTAAGACTATTGTTTTTCTCTTCTCGTTTATTTAAATATGTTTGGATGTGTGTGTATATATGTGTGTACGCGCGCGCGTGCGTGCGTGCATGTATGTGTATGTTTGTGTGTGTTTGTGTGTGTGACTATATTATTACAAAAGAATCAAAGACAGACGAATATACTACTCGTATTAAAAAGAAACAAAAATAAGTACTACTACTACTACTACTACTGGACTGATTTGTGTCCTGCTGCCATTCTCTCATCTCTTGTCTATGTCTGATCCGCTATTCTACTTTCTGTCTTTTTTGTCATTTGTGTACATAGTTGTAAATAGTATATTTTTGTCTTTTTTGTAATTTATGTACATAACTGTAAATAGTCTGTACCTTTACTGTCCCGTCTTTTGGTGTATTGTAGCAATAGTGATGTTTCATCGAGTGCATGTATTTATATGTTATGACTATGTAAAGCGTGGTGAGTCTGGTCATAGGCTGGAGTACCCGCTATATAAAAATCCGTTATTATTATTATTACTACTACTACTACTACTACTACTACTACTACTACTACTACCTACTACTTCTACTACCTACTACTACTACTACTACTATTACTACTGCTACTACTACTACTACTACTACTACTACTACTACTACTACTACTACTACTGGAGGCTATACACGCCTTATTCCCATATCAGACTCAAAGCGCGGCGATCTGTAATCAACATATACGCTCACGTTACAGACACTCCTACATACACAACAAACACACATTCACCACTCAGACATGTGGTGTAAAAGTCGCTATTAGCAGACGGAAAAGGAAATCGAATTTTATTTTGGGATTTTTATTTTTATTTTACGGAATGCATCCTGGATTTTTTGCGGCTAACCTATTTGCTTGAATAAGTATCTAATATCTGGGCTAACCTATGTCTTAAAGAAGTATCCAATATCCGCCTAACTCCTAACTCTGTCTTTTGGTCTTTGGCATTCAATACCGTAGGTTAGCTCAGATATTAGATACTTATTCAAGCTATAGGTTAGCCGCAAAAAATCCAGACTCGGCCTTCGCCATGGACGCAGGGAAAGCCTATATTTTGATAGTAATTAGGTAACCGCCTAGTCTCTTCACAACTCTTTTGAGATGCATGCCATCTTTGTCTAGCGCATTCCCCCCAGTAGTGGAACACTGTACCTCCTCCAACACGGTGACCACGAACAGACACAGTATTAGTGCTGCCAACACAGTCTGCAACACACAGACAGACAGAATGATCACAGTTCATAGTGGTTTTATTTCAAGACTATTCATTTGTTACATTGATTATAGACATGCACTCATGCTCTCCTGCACCAACCGTACAAAGTGGAATATTTCACGTAAAGAAACACACAAGACTTCATGAAGATCGGTGGAACATATCTGTCGGTAGTAAAGCCACACTTCATTAGCGGTTGAAAACACAAACACACACACACACACACACACACACACACACCCACACGCACACACACATACACACAAAGATAACTTAAGAATGTGGGATCAGCTAGCCATGAGAACATAAATCTCTCTCTCTCTCTCTCTCTCTCTCTCTCTCTCTCTCTGTGTATGTGAGAGAGAGAGAATGTGTGTGTGTGGGTGTGTGTGCGTGAGAGAGAGAGATATTGAATTTGGATAATTCCATCATCCATTCATCAACCTGTCGCATCCATTTATTGTTATGCATTGGTTTATTGTTTAAATTTTGTTGCCCTCGCATATTAATGTTTTTTCTCAAATTAATTGCATTTTTTCAGTAATTTTCTGTCCATTGTCATTGCGATCTACGGTTGTTACATTGCATCAGCTTGATTCTTTATCACTGTCACCGTTACAATTTTTTAAAAAACTTTTGTGTTATTGTATATTTATTGTGCACGCCTAGAGCTGTCATGATTTGGCGTTTGCAAATGTTCATACTACTACTACTACTAGGCCTACTACTACTACTGCTACTACTACTACTGCTACTACTACTACTACTACTACTACTACTACTACTACTACTACTACTACTACTACTACTACTACTACTTCTACTACTACTAATACTACTACTAAACTCACCCACAACATCTTGGCCATTTGGGCAACGTTGAATGTAGAGGAATGCACGCTACGATGTCAAAGTAAACTCAGATGTCACTTTCTTTAACGTGCTTTAGGTTGGACAGACAATAAAAATATAACAAATATTGTCCAGCAGGTTGGATGGTATTCAAGAAACATTAACCCAGTGGTAAAATCCGCGAAGCCGTACAGTAGGGTACGGATTTAACCATTATTTCGCGGATTTATCCACCAAGTAATTGCTTACTGAACACGGACCGCTGCAGTTCAGTATTATTAACCAGTCAGCCACGTGCTCGAACATGTGAATTGTGTCTTGCTTCGAGTTTCTCAGAATTACGTGTCCCACTACTGGGGCGCTCTTTGGTAACAGTATTCCTGCAGAAAACAGTTTCAAGATGGCCGACTTGGTGACAGACATTCCCAGAAATGTGTGATTGCTGTATGAGTGAAAATAAGCAATGAGTTAAAAACAAAACGGTATTTCCCTGTAAATGAAAATCCGAATTTTATTTATTTATTTATTTTTATATCATTTTATTTTATCGCTCTTATATAGCGCTTTTTAATCTCAAGAGCTGCTCAAGGCGCTGGCCGATACAGGATCTAGCTCAAGCCGCCCGAAGCGCCCACCTACAACCTTTGGACGCATAGTCTGACGCCCAGACGACTGAGCACAAGCCTTTGGCGACCGGGGATAAAAATAAGGGACCTAGTGCATGCTGGGTGTATTTGTGTAGCCGGCATTCACCCGTCTGTTGGACATAAGCGTCAGGATCTTTTAAAGTCCATGCGATGGAATGCGTGCGTGCTCAGACAAGACCTCGGTTTATACTCTCATCCGAAGGAAAAATCCATTATAGAAATTCTGTCGTTTTTTAGTCTATAGGTCATAACCTGGGCAAAGACCGCACGTCATTGACGAGGTAATTCACCAGGGCAAAAGGTTTCAACTGACATTCGTGGTTGTAGCCAGTCACGAGTTCCTACCATAGTCAAAAGCCATGAGTTCAGATTGCCGCTATCAGTCCCTAATTGTTCGCACCACTCTGCTATTCATGCAACGACTGACTTTCTGCACTTTCTTTTTTGCTATGTCATAAACCGGGGCAAAGATGTCAATCTGCATGTACATAACGGGAGCAATTGCATTTTTTTAAAACCCAGAAAGTTACCAATAAATTGTGGACACGTTGTGTTGAGAAACACTTTGTGCTCTATAGGTGTGATGATTATTATATTAATGCAAGTGACTACACTTGAAGTTGATATTGTTGTTATGCACACACTATATTATGTTTCTATTTAAAATGATGATAAACATTCATATTTTCTAGTAATAATAATAAAAAAATAATGATAATAATATAAAGAAGAAGAAGGGAGAGAGAAAGAGAGAGAGAGAAGTTCAGACAACTTTATTATCTTTATGAAGAAATGACAAACAATACCAAAGAGTTCAGACCACAATGATAACAATAACGACAATGATAATAATGCCAGCAATGCTCTTTAACTGGTTACACACATAGGCCTACTACCCCTATATAAAAATGAATGATTAAATAAATAAATAAGTAAATAAATAAAAAGCCGGACAGAGCAACAATAACAAAAAAAAAAACACTTAAAAAAAAAGATGACTACCCGATATGCACACATTTATATCGTCTATGAGGGGTCATTATGTTCTAACCACATACAAAGTTTCAAAGAAATTCGTCCATTAGTTTCAGAGAAAAGTGCGCACAAGTGATCCCTGATACGAAGGGACGCTCGGAGTCCCCAAAACTTCGTGCTTATTACACCACCAACACTATGCTACCCTCCTCCTTGTGTTTAAGTTCCTGAACTTGTTGCAGGATGAAATCAGCCAGGTGCTAGATGGATTCGTCATCAAAAGCAGCAATGGGCAGCAGCTGGAGGACTCCAGCCGCAACCCATCCCGTGCTGCTGTCAGTGCAAGCGACGCCTCGAGCTCCAAGCGCAGGAAGAAAAAGGACGCAATGAGCATTCCAGCTACCCGCAGAGGCTCTGCCTGTGACCTTCCCGTGCAGAGTCCGCTCCCAGCGTCTAGCGGTTACCTGGTAGACGGCTTCTTATGCACTCCAAGACAACATGATGCCAACAACCCGCGAGCGGAGAGCTGTAACCATGGCAACCGTCCACGGCAGTCGGGTAGGAAGGGTTTTTTGGAAGACGTCACCAACACGTGCAGCAGACCTGACAACAAATGCCGCGACAGCAGAAATCCGTCTGTCCCAACCAAGGACGAAGCAAGGTCGCATAGGACGCAACACCAGGATGACGGGGCTCGCCAAGGTCACCGACAAGGGGAAGGTCAAGGTCGCACAGCTCACCGGTACGATGCCGAGCTGTACTGGAGCGGCCGCAAGATGTCTGTGGAGGACTCCAAGGACAGGTCAGGTAGTCATCAGCAAGACGATGGCCTTAACGTCCTCGTTCGCAGGACATCGGTCAGCGGGCGGATGGAGGGTGTGTCAGATCTGTATTGGAGGACGTCAGTAGGAAGTCATCCACGGAGATGGGATCTGCTGTGCACGACCAGGCCTGACGGATCCCCGGTGTACGCCGCCGATCGCAGGCGTATCCGCTCTGCCGAAGATGAAGGAGCTACCCGCAGTGGACTACCATCTTATGCGGTTGACCCGGATGTTCATACAGCCCATCGTAAAGCAAGTGGTGCTAAAGGAAGGACTTCGACAAAAAATGTGTCTTCTTCGTGTCAAGTTGGACACAGTAAATATGGTTCTGTGGTCGTTGGTAGCGGGTGTTGTGGCCAGACCCGATGTGATCCTCCTAACCGCTGTGCTCCTCGAGGAGATTCTGCATTGGTGAAAGCGATTAGAGAAATTGGTCAAGACGCTGGAGCTTACCGCAGGATGCGAGGGACCATGGATGAAGACAATGACGACGGCGCCGACGATGTATTTCAGTCCGATGTTCAATACCAACGAAAAGAATATCGTCTACCTGTGGTATGTACATAAATTGTTTGTTTGTTTGTTTGTTTTATGTCGGTGCGTGTCTGTGAGTGTGTGTGTTTTGTGTGTGTGTGAACGTGCGTATGTATGTGTGTGCTTGCTCTCAACACGACGTGTGGGATATCTCAATGTGTTAGTGAAGTCGTACATTGTCAGTATTGTGGATAGTATTTCCTTATTAGCTACTGCAACAATTTCTTTCACAGATTCTCACATGATGTATGATGACCCTTCCTTTCATCTTATCAGCCCGAGCCTTGCTTCCCTCCCTTTGGACACGCTCTCTCTCTCTCTCTCTCTCTCTCTCTCTCTCTCTCTCTCTCTCTCTCTCTCTCTCTCTCTCTCTCTCTCTCTCTCTCTCTGTGTATCTCTGTATATCTGATCATGGCTGTCTGTCTCTTTCTCTCTCTTACCTGCCTGTTCCCTACATATTTAAGAGAGATAGATGTGTGCTTACTGTGCATGTGAAACTGTCAGCGGGTGGGTAGGTTGGTGCAGATCGCCGCCTTTTGAGTCTGATCGGTGATGTGGGGAAAAAGCGCGTATAATCTATATATTCCCCAGATCACAAAGGGCGTTTTTCCCCAGATCACAAAGAGCGGCGGTCTGCACCATCCTACCCACCCGTTCTCTCTCTCTCCTTTCCTCCCACCCTCTCTCTCTCTCTCTCTCTCTCTCTCTCTCTCTCTCTCTCTCTCTCTCTCTCTCTCTCTCTCTCTCTCTCTCTCTCTCTGTCACTCTCTCTAACTCCAGTCCAGCCGCCGTAATCCAAGTGGTAGAGCGTTCGCTTGGCACACCGATGACCCAGGTTCGAATCCCGTGGTGGGCGATATAATAAGTGGCGATTTTCACTGTCCATTTTATAGCAGTATGATTGCTCTGGTGGTTCAGTGTTGATTCAGGTCCCTACCCCTCTTTCCCTGGGATGGTTATCCCCGTCTGCCATATCGCCAATGGTGGGTGTAGACGTTAAACCTCCATGTTCATTCATTCTCTAACTCCCGGGCGAGTGCAAACATAGAACAGCCAAATATACCACAGAAGATGACCTTCACTACGTGTACATTGACCCACCTCCTATAAACACATCAACAACACTTGGGCAAAAGTTGGCGCTGGCGTCGATGATGATAACATTTGACGTAGGTGGCGCGAGTACGTAGTGTGTGGTGCCAGTAACAATATCTGCATTGGGAACACTGAGGTATAATTTTTTTTTTTCTACCGTAACGATATGGTACAGCGGTGCTGGTAGTTATAATTGTAAGCTAAAGGCTTGGAATGAACAATGTAATAAATTAGCCAAAGAGCTAAGAATAAACCTAGTGCAATAGTGGTCAATAATTTAAATTTGTCATATAATTTTTTTTTTTTTTAAATCTAGAGGTTAATCAATAATTCCTATTACCTTAAACATCATTTAATTGAAAAAAAAACAACGTATCAAAGATAGTCATTAAATGAAGAATAAATATTATTTGTCCATGCTTAGGAGAAATTTCTATGGAACATAATATTATTTTATTTGAATGCCCAATAATTATCTCAAAATTAGAAGAACTGGGTAAAAATACCAAGAATTAGGGCCAATCAAAGGAAGACATTTTATATCATCCAGAAATTGTAAATATTGTTAATATTATTTTAAAATCACCAGTTGGTAGATTGTTATTATTTTATTTTATTTTATTTTTATTTTATTTTGTTGTCTAATGTTACCTAGAGTTAACAGACGTAAAATTAAAATACTGAACTGAGCTGAAAGGAGTGGCAGGTGCTGGCGAATGCATTTTTTTCCTTGTTCTTGTTCTTCGTGTTCTTGTTCTCCTTCTCCTCCTCCTCCTTCTTCTACCCCTTGGGGTCATGAGCAATCTTGCCACTGTAGATTGTTCTAACCTATAAAGGGAACAGTGAAAGCCCCAGTTGAAAACCTGTCTTGCCTTTGTAGGCATGACAGATTCACTGCGGCAACAGTACCCCCGTTGGAGTGCCGGGGGTTTCAGTATAAATAGTATCCCCACTTTATGGAAATTTAGTGCTTTAAATTCCCACTGTTGCTATCTTCCTCATATACTCTTTCCCATTCCTGCTCTGTCCTATCACTCTGCTATACTATCTTCTTCTTCGCTAGATCAATGACCTACCATTTTTCTTGAAAACTCTTCCTGGACAAGACTCCTTGTTTGTGTATGAGGTCTGTTGGATCAGCTTGGGAGTGTTGGACGCTTTCTGCTGGGTGGTCACTAGGGCTTCCTATGATGTTAGTATTTAACAATATAGGCATTTTATATGTATATGTTTCGTTGATGATTTGTAATGATGGTTGTATTCTATTTTGTTTTTGTAACCGGGGGTTCGCGTAGTTGAGGTAAACCCTCGGCCGTCCCCTGCATGGGATGTCTTTATTGTAAAGTGATTGGCCGGTGGAGGGCGTTCAATTTTCCCACTAGGGTTGTTTCAGCAGATCTTTTATGCGGATCGGGGGTTGTCCGGTCCTGATTTGGCTCGGAGGAGTCCGCTGGACCTAAAGCAACAATAAATCAATCAATCAATCCAATCCTCCTTCTTCTTCCTCTTCGCCGTCATCATCATCATCATCATCATCATCATCATCATCATCATCATCATCATCATCATCATCATCATCATCATCATCATCATCATCATCATCATCAGTTTTCTTGTTGTTGTTGTTGTTGTTCTTCTTCTTCTTCCTCTTCTTCTTCTCAACCACCTCCTCTGCCTCCACCTTCTTCTTTCTTCTTCTTTCTTCTTCTATTTCTTTCTTTCTTTCTTTCTTCTTCTTCTTCTTCTTCTTCTTCTTCTTCTTCTTCTTCTTCTTCTTCTTCTTCTTCTTCTTCTTCTTCTTCTTCTTCTTCTTCGTTCTTCTTCTTCTTTTTTTTTCTTCTGCATCTCCTCCTCCTCCTCCTCCTCCTCCTCCTCCTCCTCCTCCTCCACCTTCTTCTTCTTCTTCTCGTTCTTCTTTTTAAATGGAAGACGTCCTGCCACCTTAGGTGTACGAGTGAAACAAGCTCGAGACTAAAAATAACAACAGATTCTCTTATCAGTGGGTTTGACTACAGTCAGCAAAGCTGGCCAGCCTGTAAACCTCGTTAACGATAAGTGCTTCGGCGACGATGATGAAGATCGCGTTGTTGCTGTGACTGATGATTGGCAGGTGTTGATGTGTTTAGGGGTGGACGACCGCACAGTGTAAACAACTACCAGACTACACAGCGTAACTGAGACTTGCCGAGCCTTAGGCTTACCTCTCATTAGTGAGAGGCAAACCGTAAACTTCGGGGAACTCTCAGTTATGGCGTGTGTAACGTGGGGTTTATGGGTTGCTGGGCTCTGCACAATGGAATGCTGTAACCCTCACGCTTTATTCTATGGGAACTGCTAGTTAGTCACCCGGTGAATTACTTTAATACATTTATTTGTTTAGCTCGGTCTGTGTTAAGGCTGGGATACAGAGATAGATAGAAAAATGGTAAAAGATCACTGTCACACTAGCTTTCACACGGGAATGAATCATATGTAGTCCAGCCACTTGATAACAGTTAAAATCACACATTTATTTCTTCTACTCTATACAAGATCTTCGATGTACTAATCTACCTTAAAAAGTCAAGGTAAAAAAAAAAAGGTAAAGGTAGTCCCATAGCCTTGTGGCCGTAGGGGAGCGTGATGTTGGAGATCACACTTATCTTGGGCCAGCGTCAAGAGTCAATGCAAATGATTCGATCGCTGATAGTCTAGGCAGCTGTTATGTCTTCATAGGGCACTGGCTACTAGAGTTCATGTAGATTGGACTACTGTGGTCCGTTTTACTATAGTTTTTGAAGAGTGGACTACTGTGGTCCTTTTGTTATCAGTTTTAGTGCACTTGTTCCTATGCACTTAGCTTGTGTGTGGCGGGTTTGAAGCCTTTTGTTGAGGTAGCTTCTGGTACTCGCTGGGTCGTCGTGTAGTTTGGTCCCTTGACACGCTGTGGTGTCTTGGAGGGTGTTTTCCAGGGTTGCTCTCTCAGTCCTGTGCTGTAGAGACTAAACAGCCAACTCGTCGTTTCTGTGGAGTTGGGCGCACGGTTTATCTCGCCTGCTCGTCTGTAACATAAGAGACGAACTTCTGCACAACCTTGAATAATAGGTCTGTGCAGAGCGTCTCACTGAAAGCCAAAGTAGCCCTCAATGATAGCTCCACATCTCTATACATAAGCGACGAACATTCTGCTACGTCCGTGGTCCACTGGAATCTCAACTCTAATTTCCTATACATACATAAATATAAATCGTGGCTAACTATACACCTACAGAATTAATAATATTATAAACATTCACTGGTACAGCCACTGGTCTGCAAACATACATATAGGTTCAACAACAGTGGTTCCGTCAGGTATACAACATGGCGGCCAAACCGGTCGTGCTTAACACGTGTTCGGCTTCTCCACGTGGTAAGGCAAATTCGGATTAACAATTCAAGTTTATGCATAGCAAATTCCACAAACATAATTTCAACAATAATATAAATATATCACGATGAAACAGAAGTATGTTCATTTACCTGTTTGACAAAGTCAGGCTCGTGGCTACTTGATTGAATTCTAAGATTCTCAAGTCCTGCTTCCTGGTCTATTCAGGAGAGATCTTACTGCTAACTGTGTAGCTGTGTACTGCTCCTCGTCTCAAACTCGACTGCCATTCTCTCTCTCTATTCGAATCAGCCAGACCTGGTTGAGTCCATTATAACCTGTGTTCTCATTGGCTGGTAATCGACTCGCCTAACGTAGCTACGATTATGTCATTGCCTTCGCTATTACCGGCAGCTACCACTGTGTGTACACGGCAGTATATCATTGCTACGCTTGATTACTTCCATCGTCTGCTGCAGCCTAACATTAACATTCTAAGATTACAATGACTAAACAAGGCTACAACGTAAAGTAAGCAGGGTAAAACTAGTCCGTCTGTCACAGCGTGTATCATAGAACCTTTGTGTGAGTTGGCTGGTTGGTTGTTTTAATTAATGCTTTTAGTTTTTACCAAGATGATACGGACCATATACACATTCAAACTCACGCATTTGAACAGACACGCATAATTGTACACACACTATAAACACTATATATACACACACTTTACAATAAAGGCATCCCACGCAGGGGGCGCTGAGGCTATACTCTAATTTATGGAACGCCAATTTACAAAACCAAACTAGAATACAAACATCATTATAAAATTATTAACAAAACCCATACATATAAAATGCCAATATTGTTGAGTAACAATATCTTAGGAAGCCGTAGCGACCATTTGACAGAAAGCGTCCAATATTTTCAAATTGACCCAACAGACGTCATACACAAATGAGGAGTTTTGGAAGAGTTTTCAAGAAAAAAGGTAGGTGATTGGTCTAGCGAAGAAGATAGTATAGTAGATTGATAAAACAGAGTAGGAATGAGAAAGAACAAAAATGAGAAAGACAGTGACAGTGGGAATTTAAAGCACTAAATGTCCAGAAAGTGGGGATACTATTTATACAGAAACCCAGGCACCCCCACGAGGTGGGGGAAGAGGCGGGATGATAGGGTGTCGTAGTCAAATGCCGGATGCTCAGCAGTCTGTTGACCTCCTTCATGCAGTCAGGATTTCTTCGGGTAATCCAAGTCTAGTGAACATGTCCACCAACTCCTCTGCCACAGTTTCAGTTTTAATCTTCTTCAGAGGCACTGCTTCTGGGTACCGAGTCGCATAGTCCACTGAGATCAGTAGCCATAGGTGACCTTCTTCACAGGGAGGTTTTATATCGCCGATTAAATCCTAGACTACCCTCTTAAAAGGTCGGTCGATCAGGGGCGTCCTCTGCATTGGCACTCCAAGGACCCTTACTCGAGGTAATAATAATAATCCGGTCCTGATTTGGCTCGGAAGAGTCCGCTGGACCTAAAGCAACAATAAATCAATCAATCAATAATAATAATAATGGACATTTATATAGCGCTATTACTTGTCTTTTTATAGACAAGCGCATAGCGCTTTACATGAAAAGAAAGAAACAAACATGAAACAACGTACAATATAGCATTAGAAATTATACAATGAGAAAAAAAAACACACACACACAAAATCAAAAAATACATAAAGTTAACTTTCTGCATACAAGTCATCACAATCACAGCAAATCCACAAACATAGCCAAAAGCATAACAAATATGAGCTGCGGCTAGGGCCTATAGAATGAAGGATTTAGTCAGGATAGTAGAGTTTGAAGAGGTGAGATTTTAGAGCTTGTTTGAATGAGGATGCGGTCCGGTCTGCTTGTGTCTGATGTTGGCTGGAAGAGTGTTCCATTGTCTGGATGCACAATAGGTGAATGCCCGTTCTCCATACATTTTGGTGTTGGTTTTTTGAATGCAGAGTGTGCGAGAGTCAGAAGAAGAGCGAAGAGTGCAAGAAGGGACATAGACAGACAGCAGATCTGACAGGTATGAAGGGCAGGTTCCAGAGAAGAAATTGTGGCACAGTACGGACAGTTTGTATTTATGGGTAATCAATGAAGCTTACGGAGTAGTGGAGTGATGTGATCGCACTTTTTTGCCTTGAAGACTAGCCTTGCAGCACAATTCTGGACTTTTTGAAGTTTGTCTATGAGATGACTCGGGCAGGAAGCCAGTAGGGCATTACAATAGTCTAACCTAGACAAGACTAAAGCACAGGCTAAGGTGATAGTTGCTTGAAAGGTTAAGTAGCAGCGAATGGGGCTGATCTGACGCAAAGCAGCATATGCTGATTTACAAATTTGTGCAATATGGAAATCAAGCGTCATGTCATTCGACATAAAAAAGCCAAGATTTCTAGCCGACTGAGAGATGGTCTTCTGGCAAATGTCAAATGACCGGCAGAATCGGTTGACGTCTGCATGAAGTCCCGGCCAGGAGAACAGTGCCTCGATTATGTCATATGTGTTCTTGATGTTCAGGTGACCTCCCGTGATGGAGTCGTGAGCTACTTCCATCACTTGGCGCCTTAGGGATAACGGTGCCGAAACTTCACGTAGTGGTTTCTCTCCGTTGACCGTCGGGTGCTGGAAGATTCTGTACAGGATTTAAGCCTTCACATCGAAATAGACCGTGCCACTGCCCTTGGTCACGTGGTCTTGGCGGTTCTTGTACTTGTTTAAAGTACTATCAGCTTCCTGTAGCTAGATTAACTTATCTCTGTCCACGATGGCGGCTTTGGAGCTGTCGGCGACCATCAGTGGCATCATCGTCTTGTCTCTCTTGGCCTGGGCCCTGGTAGTGACAACACCGATGATCTCTGGTCGGCAGGGCGGAGCCGGAGTTGCTACGTTAGCCCGTAACAGCTTCGTAATGTCTCCATCGTGAAATGGAAATGGATCCTCCTCTGCAACATCGACGTGTTGTTGAGGCAGAACTCCACTCTGGATCGGGGTCTTCGGGTTGTCTCTCTCGCCCTCGATATTCCCGATCAACAAATTGTACAGCGGCTTTTCTTCAGGCAATCCGCTTCTACTTCGCCAATGTAGAAATGGGTGCTGACTTTAATCTTCGCATTCGGGCGCGTTCACACATTTGCTGTCGGCCATAAGTGTGCAGTTAGAAACACCAGTGAACTGTTCTTTAGCTATTAGATCTTCTCTGACGATGACCCCACTGCATCGCAATAGAACCCTTGGCTATGGCGTAGATCGCGACTTGACCCACAAAATGTTACATGGTATTTTTCAATAGCCGATTCAGCATTGATTTTTGAATCTTTATAAATGTAACTTGAATTCGTTTATTCACGCAGCCTGTTCACTCAGCAACGAGGCAGAAGTTGTATAACGTTTTCCAACTTTATTCAGCAAACATCAACAACTGCATACAAAGATCGCTTTCCGAAAATATCACTACAGAAATGATCCTACAAGGAATAACGAATATTAACGTCCTATAGCATGACCGTTAAGGACGAATCACCACTGCGCCACCTTGACAACAATGATCATCATCATCATACCAAATAACCATTTACATCCTACAAGCAGACAGTGCATTACTTATATAGCCTCTGTGCAATTGATTAAAACAAAACAAAAAGTCGAACATTCCAGCATGATGAAATTACACGCAATCAAAATAAAACTCGTCCCAAGAACTTATGCACTGTCTTTCGTTCTAGAACCTTCTTTAGTTTAGATGAATCGCTTAGCTAGTACCAAACCTATCTGTAGGCTTTGGTTAACAATATACAAGTAATTCCAGAAAATTCTCAACAATATCGGGCGACGAAAATTATCACCATTATACAAAGCTTCTTCTTGTAACAGCGCAAAATCAAATCAAAGGAAATTTTATTTATTTTATTTTATTATATATACGCTATTATTGCACGCTTTGCGAAACGAAATGATCGGATCTATCGGGCACGTTTCCAGCGTTACAAAGATTTTGTTAACATTCTTTGTTTCTTGTCCATATGGAGATTGTATATGTTGGTGTCTATGTTGTTGTTATTATTGTTGTTGTCTATGTACCCCTTGGGGTCATGAGCAATCTTGCCACTGTAGATTGTTCTAACCTATAAAGGGAAAAGTGAAAGCCCCAGTTGAAAACCTGTCTTGACTTTGTAGGCATGACAGATTCACTGCGGCAACAGTACCCCCGTTGGAGTGCCGGTTTTTTTTAGTATAAATAGTATCCCCACTTTCTGGAAATTTTGTGCTTTAAATTCCCACTGTCGCTGTCTTCCTCATTTGCTCTTTCCCATTCCTGATCTGTCCTATCACTCTGCTATACTATCTTCTTCTTCGCTAGATCAATGACCTACCTTTTTTCTTGAAAACTCTTCCTGGACAAGACTCCTTGTTTGTGTATGAGGTCTGTTGGATCAGCTTGGGAGTGTTGGACGCTTTCTGCCGGGTGGTCAACAGGGCTTCCTATGATGTTATTATTTAGCACTATAGGCATTTTGTATGTATGTGTTTTGTTGATGATTTAAAATGATGTTTGTATTCTATTTTGTTTTTGTAACCGGGGATTCGAGTAGTTGGGGTAAAGCCTTAGCCGTCCCCTGCGTGGGATGTCTTTGTAGTAAGTGACTGGCCGGTGGAGGGCATTCAATTTTCCCACTAGGGTTGTTTCAGCAGATCTTTTATGCGAATCAGGGGTTGTCCGGTCCTGATTTGGCTCGGAAGAGTCCGCTGGACCTAAAGCAACAATCAATCAATCAATCAATCAATCAATGTTGTCTATGTTGGTGTCTATGTTGTTGTTATTGTTGTTGTCTATGTTGGTGTCTATGTTGTTGTTATTGTTGTTGTCTATGTTGTCTATGCTGGTGTCTATGTTGTTGATATTGTTGTTGTTGTGTGTTGAAACTAAAATCAGAATCAAGATACAAGATACAATATTTTATTTGTCCAACTGCACTTACACAGGAAAAGTGTTCACTGACGGCGCACACAGTGCGGACAATCCATTAGCCCAAATGATCACATTGGTACATCATTAGTGCATGGTGAAGATGACTATAGCGGCGATGATGATGTTAACGAGGACGACGATCAAGCCAACGACGACGATGATGTTCACTTTGAACTCTGACAGCTACAGTAATCAGTTGCACATAGACGATTTATAATTTGAAAGAATGGCACGAGTTACTGATTGAGGAAACCCCAAGGACACATGCACTGCAGCTAGCGCACAAGAAACCATTGTTTAAGGGCGCGTCCACATGACAAGCTTCGAGCGAAGCTTTGAGCTGCGCTTCAGCTGCGCTGCGAAAAGTCTAACTAGAATTACTGTAGAAGCGTCCACACCACGAGCGGTAGCCGCGCGGCTATTGCTAGCTTCGAGCGACGGTAATATTCTCGGCATTTATCGACGCTCGAAGCTCAAGCGGTGGTTTTGGGTCCTTGACCTTGATTGGTTTTGTGTCCTTGGCCTTGAATCAGTCTTCTTACCACCCTTCGCTTACGGAATCAGAGAACTACAAAATAAGAGATTGTGGCAGAAAAACAAAAAGATTTTCGAACAGGGAGGTTTGAGCAAAGCTGTTTCAGGAGGTGCCTAAAATGGCAAGGCACTCAAGTTAGTGATTGAGTGAAGATGGTTAAAATTTTATAATAAAATGACCAATTGCTCTTTTCGTATAGTATAGGCCTAATTGACAAAATTGCAGCTTTATCATTTGTGCCGTCGCCATTGAACAATAATAGTACCCAGTAAGTGCTTTTTTTTTCTTTATTATGTTTTAACACAATTTGTTGCAAATAAAATACAGATCTAGATCTATTAAGCGAATTCACATTTGATGTTTTCACTCAGATTTAGAACCGTGCTTATAGTCCCAAATTCAACCTAGATTTAGATCTGGATTTTATAAATAAAAAGTAAATAAAAGGGCTATGATGGTAAATTATCAATGAACACTTATGATGTAGGTATTGTGTGTTTGATGGCAGCCAATTTACAAAAATATATAGTTAACGTTTTAACTTGGGTTTATTTCTTTGTAGGGGTGGGGTGGGGGGGAAACAAGAGAGAGAAAGGGGAAGGCTGAACAGTAAATGACCAACATTTGGGTGGAGTGCATGATTGCAGGTCCATCTTTTTTAAATCTGCACCCTTTGTTTTATTTTTTTTAAAATAGTACATTCCATGTTGATCTTAAAAGAAAAGTGACCAACTTTAGATTTAAAATCACAAGCTTTGTGACGTATATGAACATTGTGGAAAACTAAAGTCACGAGTCTCATCCTTCATTATCACTGCCGTCAGTTAGTTCAGCAAATTTATATTAACTGTTTTCCTGCCAGTTCACTGCACCAAGCCTGACAAAATACTCAACCAGCTGTTCTCTCACCCTTGCTAAGTATTGTCCAGACGACCTGAGTAACACCCCATCCGTCTGTCCTGTTCGCCACGGACTTGAGTATCATCCCAGATCTCCGTGTCCTTTTTTATATCAGCGACCTCATGATGGATGACTGCATTGTGCAAGGCAACAGTGCTAGCACAATGTTGTCAGCAGTGGTCACGTTGTGCAGATTGCTGTTTTCAGCACTTACCATTTTCCAGCAAGCACTACAAACCCGCATTCTACACAACGGCTTGCTAAGAATGGCGATAATTGAAGATGATATCGACTGTGTTGATGCGTGTTATTAGGTATGGCTTTTGGGCGATAGGCTGGGTTACCTACCCAAAAAATAGGAAAGGTGAATGTTGGAATTTGGTAGTGGGACATATTTACTGTATTCCCTTCAAGGCAGAGTTTCATCTGAAACCTGGAAAATATTCCATCACTCTCTTTCCCGTAGGCTCCAACTTCAACAGAAATAAATTTTAGTTGCGGGTCTGCGATGCCTTGCAAAACCACAGATAATAAACTTCTGAACGACAGCTAGCATCACGCTAGCAGGCAGCTAGCTGTAACAGCTTGTCATGTGGCCACCCAAGCTGTCGCCGAGCTTACAGCCAGCGTGCAGCTAGCGAGCTGCTAGCTTTTTGACGCTTTTGGTGTGGCCACCCACCGCTCAAAGCTCAAAGCTCGTCCAACGCTACGCCACCGCTAGCTCAAAGCGCAGCTCGTCATGTGGACGCGCCCTTAGAAGGCCTGCAGATGCAATTTTATTAATATCCGGAAACTACTATAAAATAATCAGAGCGGTGTTGTTTTTGATGTGAAGGGAGTAGGGTTGGGGGGCGGGGGGCAGGGCATAGCAGGGGAGCTGTGGATGTTGAAGGGTGTTTATATTTGTACTGGATAGATGATACAATTTTGCTTCTTGTGTTTCGTTCTCGTAATATTAATTGGTTTATTGCTGGCAGAGATGGTCTCCCCGGTCAGGCCTGATAGTGACGGATTATCGCCCGTGCCACTCGTTTTGAGTTAGAGGCGATAAAACAGCGAGCGCTTATCCCAGAGAACTTCCGGTAACTACCACCGCTTCCATTTGCTTCCGCCATTTTCTTGGACTCGGCCTGGTTCACAAGATCCAGTAACGCTGGAACTGAGAGAGAAAAACATTCTTTTTACGGCTGAGTATGAATTAGTCGAAGTATAAAATATGAATACAATAATCGATTCTGGTAGCAGTTGTTATGAATGGGTGTAATGAAGGAATAAGAGACTATAAGCCTACTAGTTATGTTTAACTTATCCGTTCCTTATACAGGCTATCCGTTCATAGCCCTGCCACCTGATATGCTTTGCTCTCTCTCTCTCTCTCTCCTCTCTCTCTTCTCTCTCTCTCTCTCTCTCTCTCTCTGCGCCCCATCCCTCCCTCCCTTTCTGCTGAAGCTTCCTGTCTGTATAATGCGCGGCAAATCAATCCAGTTAGAGTAATTACATTATTTCGACGAAAAGAACAGAAACCAACAAACAATCAATAAATAAATAAACACATAAAGAAAGAGAGAGAGAGTAAATAAATAAATAAATAAATAAATTCAAGAGGAAACGATATTGAAAATCTTCAACATAATACGTCAGCATCAAAAAGTGTGCAATGTGTGTGGGGGTGTGTGTGTGTGTGTGTGTGTGTGTGTGTGTGAGTGTGGGAACACTTACACAGTATTATCTGGACAAATCAGTGAACATCTACATAACTTGTTTTGACATACCTACTTGTTTTGACGTCAGAACAATGATCCGTTAGGGTTAGGGCTGGGTTATGGTTAGGGTTAGGGTTCGAACACGTAAAAGTACTTAAAAACGGGGACGTAATATGACCCATTGTCAGCACAACGTATGTAGCGTTTCAGGAAAGTCATGATAATACTGTGTACCTCCGGCTGTGCGAGTGTGTGTGTGGGGGTGTGTGTGAGTGTGTGTGTGTGTGTGTGTGGGTGTATGTGTGTGTGTGTTTAAAGCGGTCCTGACAAGGGCCCAGGGTGTCCAGGTTGTGTTTTGTGGCGATAAACTGATGACTGCTGGCTGATAGGGACCGCTACATCTGGCAGCGAAGGAGGCCTCACACGCTTAGCCTTGATTTGGGGGTTAATAGCCCAACAGCCGTGCTAGCCATTTTTCTTACCTTGAAGTTTACGTAACAGAATGTTAATTTTCCGTGCTGTGGTGATGGCTCCAACGTCAGGCGGCTTCTGTATCGGCCAGCGCCTTGAGCAGCTCTTGAGCTGGTAAAGCGCAATATATAACGGCGATTTAATTAAAAAATAAAAATAGCTTGCGCTTCTAGGCATGCATGTTTGAAACTCCCAAGCAGGTGCAGCTGAAGGTTTTATTACTGAGTTTGACTTTCCTAAGAATAACCCTTATACGGTATTTCACTGTCGTGGATTCGAACCTTTTGACTTCTAAAACACGAGCTCAGTTCTTCCTCTACCGACTGAGCTTTCCTGCCATCTAAACAGAACAGAAAATATATTGCCATTCGAACCAGTAGGTTATGTGAGACAATCATACACATCAGTAACAATAATGGTTAAAATCACAGTAGCTCCTTGGTCCCTATCTAGGGAAATGATAATGAATTGAATATCAGATTTATTTTAGCTTTGGAAAATCGTAAACAAAGCTAGAAAGTTTCTTCATATCTTGTGTGTGAGTGCGCGCGCGCGCGTATGTGTGTGTGTGTGTGTGTGTGTGTGTGTGTGTGTGTGTGTGTGTGTGGGTGCGGAGGTATAAGCCTTGAAATGGGTGACTAACCTCGCTTTTTATGCAGGAAATGGGTGTGTGTGTATTAGCCACCCAGTGTTTTCCAGCCACCCAGAGTTTTCCAGCCACCCACTTTTTTCTAAGTACACAGGAGTGCTCTTTTAGTGCATGGAAGTGCAGTTGTAGTGCATGAGAGTGTTTTAAGTACAAGGGAGTGCTCTATCCGGGACGGAGTAAATCCAGTCAATTTTCGGGAAATTTTGCAAGACAGTTCGACCTATTTCGTCGCCTATAGGAGATGATGATAATGTTGGTGATGTTGGTGGTGGTGGTGGTGATGATGATGATGATGATGATGATGAGCATGATGATGTCCTGTTTGTTTAAGATGATGGTGTTTATGGTGATGTGATCGTGATGAATGAATCAATCAACATGTTTATTAAGCTCATCAATATTTCCGCACAAAATTCACAGCGCTGATGAGGAGGAAGAGTGGGAGGACGACGAGGACAATGATGATGATGATGATGATGATGATGATGATGATGATGATGATGATGATGATGATGATGATGATGATGATCGTAAAGTGGCATTTGCTCAATCTGTAGCAGACTACTTAACTGTTATGGCTGGAAATGAAGAACAGTCTGACCAAGAACAACAGCAAGGCCTACCAGACTGTGAAACAGCTAACAAGGTCTCCAAGATCCAAAGTAAGTATGGCTAGGGTCTTACAGAAGAACACGAAGTCTTGGACAGATGGACAGAGTATTACCCTGACCTTAAAAATCACACACCGAACGGAGACCCATCAGTTTTAGCATGTCCCCAGAACAGAGAAGAAGAAATCCTCCCAATTTTCCGGGAAGAAATGGAGGCAGCAATGGAATCGTTGAAGAAGGGGAAATCGGCGGAATTGGACAATTATACTCGCAGAATTGCATCAAGCAGGAGGAGAAGCGATGATTAACGCACTCACTATCTGTAATAAGATCTGGCAGAGTTGGGAGTGGCCTACACCATGGATCAAGTTGCTCGTCATCACTCTTCCCAAAAAGGGTAACCTTCAGGAGTGTCAAAACTACGGCACCCTCAGCCTCATCAGCCATCCTAGCAAAGTCCTCCTGAAAATAATACTCGGCAGGTTGAAACCTCAAGCTGAACAAATCATAGCTGAAGAACAAGCAGGATTCAGGGTCAGGGTGAAGTACCATTGAGCAGATTTTTAACCTCAGAATAATTTGTGAGAAATACTTACAGCACCAGCAACATCTATATCTTGTGTTTGTAGAGTTCAAGAAAGCGTTGATCGAGTCTGGCATGCAGCTCTGTGGGCAACCATGAGAGTGTACAACATCAGCCACAACATTATTAAAGTCATCAAAAGCCTGTATGACAAGGCTACCAGCGCAGTCCTCCACAACGGCGGCATCTGGAGCTGGTTCAGAACAACCTTCGGCGTGCGTCAAGGATGCCTACTCTCTCAACACTCTTCAACATCTTTGTAGAGAGCATCATGTCAGATGCCTTTGCAGATCATGAAGGTACACTCAGAATAAGGGTAGAGCAATCTCCAACCTCCGTTTTGCGGATGACATTGATGGATTGGCTGGAGAGGAACAAGAACGTGAACAGCTGGTACCGGGGCTTGACACCACCTCCAGAGCGTTTGGAATGGAAGTAAGCGCAGAGAAGACAAAAGTGATAACAAATAACACCAATAGCATCAACAAGGACATCAAAGTCGAAGGCCAATTCCTCAAGCGGTGTACAGCTTCAAGTATTTAGTAGCAATTGTATCAGACAATGGGTCCCGACATGAAAGTCCTCTCTCTAGGATATCACAAACAACTGCTGCCCTGACAAGGTTGAAGACCATTTAGAAAGACAGGACCATCAATTTACACTCCAAGGTTAGGTTGCTGCCCTCCCTTGTCATCTTCATATACTCTTGCGAAACATGGACCCTCACAGCAGACCTACAACGAAAAATACAAAGCGTGGAGGTGAGGTGCTAGAGAAGACTTCTGGGCATTTCCTATATTCAGAACCTTACCAACGACGAAGTCCGATAGACCCTCACTAAAGGCAATTGGACAACACGATGACTTGCTCACAGTGGTGAAGAAACTGAAACTCCGATGGTATTGCCACATCACCAGAGCATCAGGCCTTGCAAAGGCCATCTTGAAAGGCTCGGTGCAAGGATGCAGTTGCGTATGGTCGGTCGCCGCGCGCCTTGGACGTAGTGGTCAGTGTTGTGCGGATGGCTGAGGATGACCAAGCAGTCACCGGCGGATTACTCCACGGACTACAATGGTTTCGTGGACTTCTGTCAGGAAAGTCCAATAATTGACTGTTAAGATAAAAAAAAAAGATGTCCAGGAATGATACAGCGAGGAGTTTACGTTAAAAGTTGATAGTTGAGGACCAATCAAAAGCGAGAGTGTGAAGTCACGAGTTTCGAGATCAACCTAAACTCCTCCCACACGCATGATCACATGCAACAAAGGTTGTCGGCTACACACGACTTGGCGAGCTCAGGCAGTTGACTTCACTTGTTGGGTATCGATCTGAGTAAAGTTGGTTCATATTTATAGTCAAATGGTGAACGATCAAGAGTACTTTAGCTTACATCGTCATGAACAAGTGCCTTGTTGTAGTGAAATTACACAGGTACACACGATTATAACTTCCAACCGGGCCGTGATAAACATGGCCCCACTTTCTCCGACCCAAATGCATAAACCGTAAAACGTTAGCCAAATGTGGCCACAAAACTCCTAAGGTGTGACCACCCGTCAACATTCCGGTCAATGAAAAATCTCATAACCCAATACATAAGCTGTAAAACTTAAGCCAACTGTGGCCACGACTTAAGATTTGATCAGACGCACTCCTTACTGGATAGATAGACTTAGTGGAGTATGTTATGCCCGGTCTCAGTCACACTGCATGGTCTGTGGTAGGATACACGTAGGCTAAGAAACGGACGAACAAACAAGCAAACATAAGACTATTTTTGGGCATGGCGACAATAAAAAATGCACTATCACTGGCAAAGTGCCACATGCATTGATCATGTCATACACTCAAACCGGCCATCGTTCTGCTAGTAAACCCAGTATTTAACACAAACAAGCAAACAAATGAACAAAACTTAATAAATACATATTCAAAATAAATTCATAAAATTAATAATTGAATACGTATTCAAAATAAATAAATGAAAAAAGTCAAAATAAATAAATACAAATAAATATTTAAAAAAAAATAAATAATTTAAAAATAAAAATATATTTTTATTTTAAATATAAAAACGTATTTTAAAATAAATAACAAATAAAATTAAAGAAACACAGAAACAATAAAAAATAAATATATCAATGAATTTATAAATAATTTTTTTTAATCTATAAAGGAATAAATGATTGAATAAATAAATAGCAATAAATCTTAAACTGCGATAAAATGCTTGGGTTGAACTACACCCTGTTTTAGTGTGTTGGCGTGCCGGGGTCCCACTGCTCTACTCATAAATCTTCCCTTTCCCACGTTTGAAAACTTCCGCCCGTATTTCAATGAGTAAACATTGTCGTGTACAGGAATTTGGGTCAGAGAGCGGATCAGTTTCACGGTCGCTTCTTTCCTCTCCCTCTTCCTCTACATCGTCACTGTGTTTTTCTAATACCCCCCCCCCCCCCTCTCCTTCCCACTCTACCCCTCCTTCTCACTCTCTTTTCTGTTTTCTTCTTCCTCGCTCCCCGTTCTTGTTCTTTTTCCTCACTCTCTCTCTCTCTCTCTCTCTCTCTCTCTCTCTCTCTCTCTCTCAGAAGAGGTCAAGAAAAGTAAATCATTACCATCTTTTAAAACAAGGCTCCATAAATATTTAAACTCCCTTTGCTTTTAATATTTAAGATGATTGTATACCTCTTTGTTCTTCCCTACCCTGCCACAATTTAATTTACTAAGAATGTATGAATTTACATGTGTGTGTGCCCGTGTGTGTGTGCTTGTGCTTGTGTGTGTGGAGGGATGGATGGGGAAGGGAAGAAAGGTTGGGAGTATGTGTATTAAAATGCATTAATTTGCTTAGTGATTTGTTACCGTAGATAAGGAATATTTTTGTTTCAAATTATTTTATGTTAATTATTTTGTTTGTTTTGCATTGTTTATTAAGGACTAGCTGTAAGACAGGTCCAAAGGACCTAATGCTATTATTTTATTAAAGGTTTCGACTTCGACTTCGACTTCTCTCCGTTCAGGACCTCGGTAACGATGTCATAACTGTTTGATGTGAGAGTCTTCATAAAGGACATGGCTCTGAGTTATCACGAACTACTGTGTGTGTGTGGGGGGGGGAGGTGGGGGGGTCATTGTGTGTGTCTGTGTGTGTACTGTTAATTAATGTACATACTTCTGGTTTAGCAGTTTTTACTAGGCATGTTTTTGTTTGACATATTTTATTTTGTTTTAATACTATTGCTTTTTTTAGTGCATTGTAAAGCGTGGCGAGCCCATGCTAGTTGGGGTAACCACGCTATATAAGTCTACCGTATTATTATTATCACTGTATTATTACAGAAAAAACGCCGTCTTTAGAAGAAGACTACAATCAACCACCAATGGTTTCGTGACTAAGTGAACATGGAGATTAACGTCTACACCTACAATTGCTGTTACGACAGACGGGTTGATGCTTTGTGGTAGGCCCTACTGTGTCCTAACTTGAAGTTTTATTGTCCCCATATAAAATGCGTGCATGGAATAATTCAGTTCCCGGTAAACGGGCGACCTTGACGCTAGCTGAGCGTCAGAGATCTATCAAGTACTAAGGTTGGTGTCAGCGTGGCTTTCGAGCCGAGATTGCCTCTTGAGGCCCGAGGTCTAGTGGTCACTGTTCCATCTGGGGAAAGAAAATGGCCCGCCGCCGTAGCTCAAGTGGTAGAGCGTTCGCCTGGCACACCGATGACCCAGGTTCGAATCCCGTGGTGGGCGATTTAAAATGTGGCAATTTTCACTGTCCATTTTAGCAGTGTGATTGCTCTAATGGTTTAGAGTTGATTCAATCCCTACCCCTCTTTCTCTGGGATGGTTATCCCCGTCTGCCATATCGCCAATGGTGGGTGTAGACGTTAAACCTCAATGTTCATTCATTCATTCAAGAAAATAGCTACCACCCAGCTGTAGCAACCAGCGTGCCGTACACAAGGTAAGTGACTGCAGTGTCGCTGACTTTCCATAAACAACACGGTGACATGTAACGGACACCAAAGTGTTGCAACCCACTGTTACACGAGTCGAGCAGTCAGCCAGAGCAGATTTATTTGCAACGTCGCGCATTACACTAAATGCAAAGCTGTAGAAAATCCGCTTTTTATTGACGCCGGTTAAAAACAAAGAAAAAAAAGAGGAATATATATCATTCATTGCCACATTTACAGCTATCGTATCTAAAACAATTCGACTCGCTGACAAGCAGAATAAGGGGAGATGATTGATCTCATATCATATCCCTTTTTTGACCAATGCAGTATTGCTACTTTCTGCGAGTCTTCAGTAGTGATATTTATCATATAATTATAGTCCCCTTCTTAAAGGCAAAGATAGTTTCTCTGTGTTGGACGCAACCTTTTTGTTTGTGTTTGTTTTCTTTGTTTTAGGACATTAGGCTTACGTT